>NW_022638501.1:0-27750 GCF_010993605.1 Petromyzon marinus
ATCGTCACTGGTGCTGTTGGCCGTGAGCTGAGATAGAACCCGGGTCGCCGGGTTCGTAGTGCAGCGTAGCCCCGACCGCTACACCACCGCTCCCCACAAACACTCACACACACACTCGCATATATACCCACGTGTGTTTTTTTTGTCGTTGGCATTTCTCTCCCCTCCGAAGTCGAACGCCTCCGCTGCTCTGATGTGCAAGCAAGAGGACGGCAAGTGGTACGTGGTGGGCATCTACTGAGTCGGGCTCCCGTTGCGGGGGCCAGGCGGAGTGGGGGGTCTTCGCCAGGGCGTGGAAGCTCCGGAGATTTTTCAACAACACGATGGGCGACGTACAATAACGCGCGCCCGTTCGTTCGTTCGTTCGCATGCCCGCCCGTTCGCATGCCCGCCCGTTCGCATCATAGTTCATAGTTTCATTTATTTGGTATAGCCCTGTGAGCCATTCGGCTCTTGAATCGGGTGCAACCGCAACAAACAAAAAAACATGAACAATAAAAACATCTTAAAGTGACTTTGTGTGACTGTGCAAACATAAAAATCCAGGAAAAAAAAAACATCAAAATATTCCTGCAATAGCACCGTACACCAACGCTGGGTGCAAAAATCCCAGCGGGATGCAAGTCAACAACAACCTTTCGCTCGCGCATACACGCACCCCGCGTGCATGCGTGAGCAGAAATGGCGTGAGTCCGTGCCCAACACTTAAATCTGTTCCCCGTGCATTCAATGCGCTTCGTTAAATAAAACTCCTCACCCACGATGATGGAGGTTTCTGTGCTTTTCCTTGGGGTCAGATCACGCGAAGTGTATAAATTCCGTGTCGTTAAAACTCACCACTGCTGCCCCTACGCACAGCCCAATTTAGTACGGGTGTTGTCACATAAACAAAACGTGGCCAATTAGTTCCTTATTTCAGCACTAATGGGTGTGCGTGTGTCGTAGAGTAAACCCACTACAACATTTACAATCAGTGAAGGTTTGTTCAAATGAACAAAACGTGGACAATTCGTTACTTAGTCCAGCACTATCCGGTGTGTGTGTGTTGGAGAGTAAACCCACTACAACTTTTACAATCAGTAAAGGTTTGTTCAAATAAACAAAACGTGGACAATTAGTTACTTAGTCCAGCACTATCCGGTGTGTGTGTGTGTATGTTGGAGAGTAAACCCACTACAACATTTACAATCAGTGAAGGTTTGTTCAAATAAACAAAACGTGAACAATTAGTTACTTAGTCCAGCACTATCCGGTGTGTGTGTGTGTGTATGTTGGAGAGTAAACCCACTACAACATTTACAATCAGTGAAGGTTTGTTCAAATAAACAAAACCTGGACAATTAGTTACTTAGTCCAGCACTATCCGGTGTGTGTGTGTGTTGGAGAGTAAACCCACTACAACATTTACAATCAGTGAAGGTTTGTTCAAATAAACAAAACCTGGACAATTAGTTACTTAGTCCAGCACTATCCGGTGTGTGTGTTGGAGAGTAAACCCACTGCAACATTTACAATCAGTAAAGGTTTGTTCAAATAAACAAAACGTGGACAATTAGTTACTTAGTTCAGCACTATCCGGTGTGTGTGTGTGTATGTTGGAGAGTAAACCCACTACAACATTTACAATCAGTAAAGGTTTGTTCAAATAAACAAAACGTGGACAATTAGTTACTTAGTTCAGCACTATCCAGTGTGTGTGTGTGTGTTGGAGAGTAAACTCATTATGACATTTACAATCAGTAAGGGGTTGTCACGTAAACACGACGTGGCCAATTCGTTACTTAGTTCAGTAGTAACATGTGCGTGTTGGAGAGTAAATTCCCTACGGCATTTACAATCAGGAAGGGTTGTGTCACGTAAATAAAACGTGGCAATTAGTTACTTAGTTCACCAATAACCTGTGTGTGTTTCTGTTTAATGAAACAGAAAACAACAATAACATCAAAGTATCATCATCAATCTTGATTTGAAGCTTTCGTGACTGCAGGAATCCATACTCTTTGGTTCTTTCGGTAAAGTCAAGTAGCTAGAAATAAAATAAAACAAAACACGACGTTTCGATTGCAACACAAGCAATCTTCATCAGGTGGTAAAACCACAACAAGATTAAAAAAAAACTGATTCCCACCACCATCCGGCACAGAAGAATTCCCTCATCAAAACACTACACAATAGGGCCCACTGCATTTCCGACCAACACCACCTAGCCAGTGAACTGGAACACGTACACCAGGCCCTCAAGATGAATGGGTACTCGGACCGCATTAATCGCAAAGCTGTTTCGCCAACCATGGAGAAACAACCCCCTGAGAGGCTGAATAAAAACCATCACGTTACCATACATAGCTGGCGTTACCAAAAAGATTTCCAAAATCTTAAACAAACACAAGATCCAGGTCCGATTCAATAGAGTACACAAAAATCCGTGATCTAATCCCATCTGTGAAGGAGGTCATTCCTGACATGCAATACCCTGGAGCCTACAAACTGAGTTGTACCTGCGGCAGCAGTTACATCGGGGAAACGAAACGACATGTCTCGGACCGTGTTCGCGAACACAAGGCAGATCTGAAACACGGCAGAACCAATACCTCTGTCGTGGCTGACCATTGTTATAATGCTTTGGGCTCGCATGATATTGTTTTTTTCCGAGACCAAGGTACTCTGAAAACCTTTGGGCTACTATCAAAGGTTTGTTCATGAAGCCATTCGCATATATAAACACAGGCATAACTTCAACCGGGAAGATGGATACAAATTGAGCAATCATTGGAAGGATGTTATTAACCAGGTAAACCCTTAACTTTTTTTTATTTAAAGCTTTCGTGACTGCAGGGATTCATATTCTTGGTTCTTTCGGTAAAGTCACCACGTAGAAGGGAAACAATGAAATAGTTTCATATTTTTATTATTTCATTGTTTCCCTTCTACGTGACTTTACCGAAAGAACCAAGAATACGAAACCCTTAACTCTTTATGGTTGTATCCATCATATCTGCCGGGTACTTGTCTATTTTTCCGAGTTAATTTCCCCCCCGCCGCATCCTCAGCTTTCCCAGCCATTCACTTCCAGCCCCCCCCCCTCCTCCGCCCCCCCCCCCCCCCAGCCTCACGTCCTCACTCCTCCTAGCGCTCACGCAGTGGCCCCTACCCCTCCCCCTACCCCACACCTCCCCCCTCTCTCTCCCCCGTTGCTCCTCCCCCCTTCTTGCCTATATAACCTCTTGCCACGGCAGCTCTCTCGCCCACTTCAGCAGTTGTTTTCCTTGCTGCGCTTTTACCACCTGATGAAGGTCGCTCGCGGTGCCATCGAAACGTCGCGATTTGTTTCCATTGTATTTCTAACTACGTGGCTTTACCGAAAGAACCACAAAGAGCGTCATCATCAAGGTCTCGCATTCACCACACGTCGTCATTGCTTGCGATAATACAATGCAACAGGTGCATTTTTTTTTACGATGACGATGATAATCATCATCGATGATGATAATAATAATCATCATCGTCGTAATAATGTCTTGCATTGTTTTTTTTTTTAAGACTGCCTCGGCCGATATAATTGGAATTGTGGAGGTGGGAAAAAATCCTTAGGAGACCCGGAAAAAAACCCCACACAATCACCACCGTGCGGAGAGAGACGCAGACTAAAAATATACAGCAGCAGCAGGTGTTAGGGTCAGGATCGAACCCACGACCTCCTGCGTACCAGGCGAGGTAGTTAACATCTCCTAGCCACTGTGTGATGATGATGAGAGGGAGACGCAGACTCCAAATATACAGCAGCAGCAGGTGTTAGGGTCAGGATCAAACCCATGACCTCCTGCGTACCAGGCGAGGTAGTTAACATCTCCTAGCCACCGTGGTGATGAGGATGAAAGGGCGACGAAGACTCCAAATATACAGCAGAAGCAGGTGTTAGGGTCTGGATCGAACCCACGACCTCCTGTGTACCAGGCGAGGTAGTTAACATCTCCTAGCCACCGTGATGATGATGAAAGGGCGACGAAGACTCCAAATATACAGCAGCAGCAGGTGTTAGGGTCAGGATCAAACCCACGACCTCATGTGTACCAGGCGAAGTAGTTAACATATCCTAGCCACTGTGATGATGATGATGATGAAAGGGAGACGCAGACTCCAAATATACAGCAGCAGGTGTTAGGGTCAGGATCAAACCCACGACCTCCTGTATACCAGGCGAAGTAGTTAACATCTCCTAGCCACTGTGGTGATGATGAGAGGGAGACGCAGACTCCAAATATATAGCAGCAGGTGTTAAGGTCAGGATCAAACCCACGACCTCCTGCGTAGCAGGCGAGGTAGTTAACATCTCCTAGCCACCGTGATGATGAGAGATGGAGAGAGACACGCAAACTCCAAATATACAGCAGGCGTTCTGGGTCGGGATCGAACCCACGGCCTCCTTCATACCCGGCGGGAATGGGGGGGGTGGGGTGATCGAGGGGGTGCTGGGGGGGGACAATGGCAAAAATATCCACACACAGACAACTACAGCAAGTTAGGCGTCGGCATTGCTCGCTCGGGTTCAGGAGTCGCGTGTGTCGCGAGGTTTCGGGCGTGAGCTTCGTTCTGGAAATTGGAGACAAAAAAGTAATAAAAAGAAAACGGTTCTGCTAATTGCATTGGTGGGAGGTGGTCTTCTTTACGTTGTGTGGAGTGGTGGTGGTGATGTTGATGGTGATGATGTTGAATTTGTGTGGAGTGGTGGTGATGGTGATGTTGATCTTGATGGTGATGATGTTGACTTTGTGTGGAGTGGTGGTGGTGATGTTGATGGTGATGATGTTGACTTTGTGTGGAGTGGTGGTGATGTTGATGGTGATGATGTTGACTTTGTGTGGAGTTGTGGTGGTGATGTTGATGGTGATGATGTTGACTTTGTGTGGAGTGGTGGTGGTGGTGATGTTGATGGTGATGATGTTGACTTTGTGTGGAGTGGTGGTGGTGGTGATGTTGATGGTGATGATGTTGACTTCGTGTAGAGTTGGAAAGGTGGTGGTGATGTTGTTGGTGATGATGTTGACTTTGTGTGGAGTGGTGGTGGTGATGTTGATGGTGATGATGTTGACTTTGTGTGGAGTGGTGGTGATGGTGATGTTGATCTTGATGGTGATGATGTTGACTTTGTGTAGAGTGGTGGTGATGTTGATGGTCATGATGTTGACTTTGTGTGGAGTTGTGGTGGTGATGTTGATGGTGATGATGTTTACTTTGTGTGGAGTGGTGGTGGTGGTGATGTTTATGGTGATGATGTTGACTTTGTGTGGAGTGGTGGTGGTGGTGGTGATGTTGATGGTGATGATGTTGACTTCGTGTAGAGTTGGAAAGGTGGTGGTGATGTTGTTGGTGATGATGTTGACTTTGTGTTGAGTGGTGGTGGTGATGTTGATGGTGATGATGTTGACTTTGTGTTGAGTGGTGGTGGTGATGTTGATGGTGATGATGTTGACTTTGTGTAGAGTTAGAGCGGTGGTGGTGATGTTGATGGTGATGATGTTGACTTTGTGTGGAGTGGTGGTGGTGGTGATGTTTATGGTGATGATGTTGACTTTGTGTGGAGTGGTGGTGGTGGTGATGTTGATGGTGATGATGTTGACTTCGTGTAGAGTTGGAAAGGTGGTGGTGATGTTGTTGGTGATGATGTTGACTTTGTGTGGAGTGGTGGTGGTGATGTTGATGGTGATGATGTTGACTTTGTGTGGAGTGGTGGTGATGGTGATGTTGATCTTGATGGTGATGATGTTGACTTTGTGTAGAGTGGTGGTGATGTTGATGGTCATGATGTTGACTTTGTGTGGAGTTGTGGTGGTGATGTTGATGGTGATGATGTTTACTTTGTGTGGAGTGGTGGTGGTGGTGGTGATGTTGATGGTGATGATGTTGACTTCGTGTAGAGTTGGAAAGGTGGTGGTGATGTTGTTGGTGATGATGTTGACTTTGTGTTGAGTGGTGGTGGTGATGTTGATGGTGATGATGTTGACTTTGTGTTGAGTGGTGGTGGTGATGTTGATGGTGATGATGTTGACTTTGTGTAGAGTTAGAGCGGTGGTGGTGATGTTGATGGTGATGATGTTGACTTTGTGTAGAGTTGGAGTGGTGGTGATGTTGATGGTGATGATGTTAACTTTGTGTGGAGTGGTGGTGGTAATGTTGATGGTGATGATATTGACTTTGTGTAGAGTTGGAGTGGTGGTGGTGATGTTGATGGTGATGATGTTAACTTTGTGTGAAGTGGTGGTGGTGATGTTGATGGTGATGATGTTGACTTCGTGTAGAGCTGGAAAGGTGGTGGTGATGTTCTTGGTGATGATGTTGACTTTGTGTTGAGTTGGAGTGGTGGTGGTGGTGATGTTGTTGGTGATAATGTTGACTTTGTGTGGAGTGGTGGTGGTGATGTTGATGGTGATGATGTTGACTTAGCGTAGAGTTGGAGTGGTGGTGGTGATGGTGATGATGTTGACTTTTTGTTGAGTTGGAGTGGTGGTGATGTTTATGGTGATGATGTTGACTTTGTGTGGAGTGGTGGTGGTGGTGATGTTGATGGTGATGATGTTGACTTTTTGTTGAGTGGTGGTGGTGATGTTGATGGTGATGATGTTGATTTTGTGTGGAGTGGCGGTGGTGATGTTGATGGTGATGATCTTTACTTTGTGTAGAGTGGTGGTGGTGATGTTGATGGTGATGATGTTGACTTCGTGTTGAGTTGGAGTGGTGGTGATGTTGATGGTGATGATGTTGACTTTGTGTAGAGTTGGAGTGGTGGTGGTAATGTTGATGGTGATTATGTTAACTTTGTGTGAAGTGGTGGTGGTAATGTTGATGGTGATGATGTTGACTTTGTGTGGAGTGGTGGTGGTGATGTTGATGGTGATAATGTTGACTTCGTGTAGAGCTGGAAAGGTGGTGGTGATGTTGTTGGTGATGATGTTGACTTTGTGTTGAGTTGGAGTGGTGGTGATGTTGATAATGTTGACTTTGTGTGGAGTGGTGGTGGTGATGTTGATGGTGATGATGTTGACTTCGTGTAGAGTTGGAGTGGTGGTGGTGATGGTGATGATGTTGACTTTGTGTTGAGTTGGAGTGGTGGTGATGTTGATGGTGATGTTGACTTTGTGTGGAGTGGTGGTGGTGATGTTGATGGTGATGATGTTGACTTTTTGTTGAGTGGTGGTGGTGATGTTGATGGTGATGATGTTGATTTTGTGTGGAGTGGCGGTGGTGATGTTGATGGTGATGATGTTTACTTTGTGTAGAGTGGTAGTGGTGATGTTGATGGTGATGATGTTGACTTTGTGTGAAGTGGTGGTGGTGATGTTGATGGTGATGATGTTGACTTTGTGTGGAGTGGTGGTGGTGGTGATGTTGATGGTGATGATGTTAACTTTGTGTTGAGTGGTGGTGGTGATGTTCATGGTGATGATGTTGACTTTGTGTTGAGTTTGTAGTGGTGGTGATGATGTTGATGGTGATGATGTTGACTTTGTGTTGAGTTTTGGTGATGTCGGTGGTGATGATGATGACTTTGTGTTGAGTTGGAGTGGTGGTAGTGTTTTCAGTTTTCAGTTTCATTTATTTGGTAGAGCCCTGTGAGCCATTCGGCTCTTGAATCGGGTGCAACCGCAACAAAAAAAAGACATGAACAATAAAAACATCTTAAAGTGACTTTGTGTGACTGTGCAAACATAAAAATGCAGGAAAAAAAACCCATCAAAATATTCCTGAAATAGCACCGTACACCAACGCTGTGTGCAAAAATCCCAGTGGGATGCAAGTCAAATAACAACAACCTTTCGCTCGCGCATACACGCACCCTGCGTGCAGAAATGGCGTGAGTCCGTGCCCAACACTTAAATCTGTTCCTCGTGCATTCAATGCGCTTCGTTAAAAAAACTCCTCACCCACGATGATGGAGGTTTCTGTGCTTTTCCTTGGGGTTAGATCACGCGAAGTGTATAAATTCCGTGTCGTTAAAACTCTCCACTGCTGCCGCTACGCACAGCCCAATTTAGTACGGGTGTTGTCACATAAACAAGACGTGGCCAAATAGTTCCTTATTTCAGCACTAATGGGTGTGTGTGTGTCGTAGAGTAAACCCACTACAACATTTACAATCAGTGAAGGTTTGTTCAAATGAACAAAACGTGGACAATTAGTTACTTAGTTCAGCACTATCCGGTGTGTGTGTGTGTTGGAGAGTAAACTCACTACAACATGTACAATCAGTAAAGGTTTGTTCAAATAAACAAAACGTGGACAATTAGTTACTTAGTTCAGCACTATCCGGTGTGTGTGTGTGTGTTTTGGAGAGTAAACCCACTACAACATTTACAATCAGTAAAGGTTTGTTCAAATAAACAAAACGTGGACAATTAGTTACTTAGTCCAGCACTATCCGGTGTGTGTGTGTGTTGAAGAGTAAACCCACTACAACATTTACAATCAGTAAAGGTTTGTTCAAATAAACAAAACGTGGACAATTAGTTACTTAGTCCAGCACTATCCGGTGTGTGTGTGTGTTTTGGAGAGTAAACCCACTACAACATTTACAATCAGTGAAGGTTTGTTCAAATAAACAAAACCTGGACAATTAGTTACTTAGTCACGCACTATCCGGTGTGTGTGTGTGTGTGTTGGAGAGTAAACTCACTACAACATTTACAATCAGTAAAGGTTTGTTCAAATAAACAAAACGTGGACAATTAGTTACTTAGTCCAGCACTATCCGGTGTGTGTGTGTGTGTGTTGGAGAGTAAACTCACTACAACATTTACAATCAGTAACGGTTTGTTCAAATAAACAAAACGTGGACAATTAGTTACTTAGTCCAGCACTATCCGGTGTGTGTGTGTGTGTTGGAGAGTAAACTCACTACAACATTTACAATCAGTAAAGGTGTGTTCAAATAAACAAAACGTGGACAATTAGTTACTTAGTTCAGCACTAACCAGTGTGTGTGTGTATGTTGGAGAGTAAACCCACTACAACATTTACAATCAGTGAAGGTTTGTTCAAATAAACAAAACGTGGACAATTAGTTACTTAGTTCAGCACTAACCGGTGTGTGTGTGTATGTTGGAGAGTAAACCCACTACAACGTTTACAATTAGTGAAGGTTTGTTCAAATAAACAAAACGTGAACAATTAGTTACTTACTCCAGCACTATCCGGTGTGTGTGTGTGTGTTGGAGAGTAAACTCACTACAACATTTACAATCAGTAAAGGTTTGTTCAAATAAACAAAACGTGGACAATTAGTTACTTAGTTCAGCACTAACCAGTGTGTGTGTGTATGTTGGAGAGTAAACCCACTACAACATTTACAATCAGTGAAGGTTTGTTCAAATAAACAAAACGTGGACAATTAGTTACTTAGTTCAGCACTAACCGGTGTGTGTGTGTATGTTGGAGAGTAAACCCACTACAACGTTTACAATTAGTGAAGGTTTGTTCAAATAAACAAAACGTGAACAATTAGTTACTTACTCCAGCACTATCCGGTGTGTGTGTGTGTGTGTTTTGGAGAGTAAACCCACTACAACATTTACAATCAGTGAAGGTTTGTTCAAATAAACAAAACCTGGACAATTAGTTACTTAGTCCAGCACTATCCGGTGTGTGTCTCTGTGTTTTGGAGAGTAAACCCACTACAACATTTACAATCAGTAAAGGTTTGTTCAAATAAACAAAACGTGGACAATTAGTTACTTAGTCCAGCACTATCCGGTGTGTGTGTTTTGGAGAGTAAACCCACTACAACATTTACAATCAGTGAAGGTTTGTTCAAATAAACAAAACCTGGACAATTAGTTACTTAGTCCAGCACTATCCGGTGTGTGTGTGTGTTGGAGAGTAAACTCACTACAACATTTACAATCAGTAAAGGTTTGTTCAAATAAACAAAACGTGGACAATTAGTTACTTAGTCCAGCACTATCCGGTGTGTGTGTGTGTGTTGGAGAGTAAACTCACTACAACATTTACAATCAGTAACGGTTTGTTCAAATAAACAAAACGTGGACAATTAGTTACTTAGTCCAGCACTATCCGGTGTGTGTGTGTTGGAGAGTAAAATCACTACAACATTTACAATCAGTAAAGGTTTGTTCAAATAAACAAAACGTGGACAATTAGTTACTTAGTTCAGCACTAACCGGTGTGTGTGTGTGTATGTTGGAGAGTAAACCCACTACAACGTTTACAATCAGTGAAGGTTTGTTCAAATAAACAAAACGTGGACAATTAGTTACTTAGTTCAGCACTAACCGGTGTGTGTGTGTATGTTGGAGAGTAAACCCACTACAACGTTTACAATCAGTGAAGGTTTGTTCAAATAAACAAAACGTGAACAATTAGTTACTTGGTCCAGCACTATCCGGTGTGTGTGTGTGTGTGTGTTTTGGAGAGTAAACCCACTACAACATTTACAATCAGTGAAGGTTTGTTCAAATAAACAAAACCTGGACAATTAGTTACTTAGTCCAGCACTATCTGGTGTGTGTTTCTGTGTTTTGGAGAGTAAACCCACTACAACATTTACAATCAGTGAAGGTTTGTTCAAATAAACAAAACGTGGACAATTAGTTACTTAGTCCAGCACTATCCGGTGTGTGTGTTGGAGAGTAAACCCACTACAACATTTACAATCAGTAAAGGTTTGTTCAAATAAACAAAACGTGGACAATTAGTTACTTAGTCCAGCACTATCCGGTGTCTGTGTTGGAGAGTAAACCCACTATGACATTTACAATCAGTGAAGGTTTGTTCAAATAAACAAAACCTGAACAATTAGTTACTTAGTCCAGCACTATCCGGTGTGTGTCTCTGTGTTTTGGAGAGTAAACCCACTACAACATTTACAATCAGTAAAGGTTTGTTCAAATAAACAAAACGTGGACAATTAGTTACTTAGTCCAGCACTATCCGGTGTGTGTGTGTGTATGTTGGAGAGTAAACCCACTACAACATTTACAATCAGTGAAGGTTTGTTCAAATAAACAAAACCTGGACAATTAGTTACTTAGTCCAGCACTATTCGGTGTGTGTGTGTGTGTTGGAGAGTAAACTCACTACAACATTTACAATCAGTAAAGGTTTGTTCAAATAAACAAAACGTGGACAATTAGTTACTTAGTCCAGCACTATCCGGTGTGTGTGTGTGTGTGTTGGAGAGTAAACTCACTACAACATTTACAATCAGTAACGGTTTGTTCAAATAAACAAAACGTGGACAATTAGTTACTTAGTCCAGCACTATCCGGTGTGTGTGTGTGTTGGAGAGTAAACTCACTACAACATTTACAATCAGTAAAGGTTGTTCAAATAAACAAAACGTGGACAATTAGTTACTTAGTTCAGCACTAACCGGTGTGTGTTTGTATGTTGGAGAGTAAACCCACTACAACGTTTACAATCAGTGAAGGTTTGTTCAAATAAACAAAACGTGGACAATTAGTTATTTAGTTCAGCACTAACCGGTGTGTGTGTGTATGTTGGAGAGTAAACCCACTACAACGTTTACAATCAGTGAAGGTTTGTTCAAATAAACAAAACGTGAACAATTAGTTACTTGGTCCAGCACTATCCGGTGTGTGTGTGTGTGTGTTTTGGAGAGTAAACCCACTACAACATTTACAATCAGTGAAGGTTTGTTCAAATAAACAAAACCTGGACAATTAGTTACTTAGACCAGCACTATCTGGTGTGTGTCTCTGTGTTTTGGAGAGTAAACCCACTACAACATTTACAATCAGTGAAGGTTTGTTCAAATAAACAAAACGTGGACAATTAGTTACTTAGTCCAGCACTATCCGGTGTGTGTGTTGGAGAGTAAACCCACTACAACATTTACAATCAGTAAAGGTTTGTTCAAATAAACAAAACGTGGACAATTAGTTACTTAGTCCAGCACTATCCGGTGTCTGTGTTGGAGAGTAAACCCACTATGACATTTACAATCAGTAAGGGGTTGTCACGTAATCACGACGTGGCCAATTCGTTACTTAGTTCAGTACTAACATGTGCGTGTTGGAGAGTAAATTCCCTACGGCATTTACAATCAGGAAGGGTTGTGTCACGTAAATAAAACGTGGCAATTAGTTACTTAGTTCACCAATAACCTGTGTGTGTGTGTGTTTCTGTTTAATAAAACAGAAAACAACAATAACATCAAAGTATCATCATCAATCTTGATTTGAAGCTTTCGTGACTGCAGGAATCCATACTCTTTGGTTCTTTCGGTAAAGTCAAGTAGCTAGAAATAAAACAAAACACGACGTTTCGATTGCAACACAAGCAATATTCATCAGGTGGTAAAACCACAACAAGATAAAAAAAATCTGATTCCCACCACCATCCGGCACAGAAGAATTCCCTCATCAAGACACTACACCATAGGGCCCACTGCATTTCCGACCAACACCACCTAGCCAGTGAACTGGAACACGTACACCAGGCCCTCAAGATGAACGGGTACTGGGACCGCATTAATCGCAAAGCTGTTTCGCCAACCATGGAGAAACAACCCCCTGAGAGGCCGAATAAAAACCATCACGTTACCATACATAGCCGGCGTTACCAAAAAGATTTCCAAAATCTTAAACAAACACAGGATCCAGGTCCAATTCAATACAGTACACAAAAATCCGTGATCTGATCTCATCTGTGAAGGAGGTCATTCCTGACATGCAATACCCTGGAGCCTACAAACTGAGTTGTACCTGCGGCAGCAGTTACATCGGGGAAACGAAACGACATGTCTCGGACCGTGTTCGCGAACACAAGGCAGATCTGAAACACGGCAGAACCAATACCTCTGCCGTGGCTGACCATTGTTATAACGCTTTGGGCTCGTGTGATATTGTGTGTTTCCGAGACCAAGGTACTCTGAAAACCTTTGGGCTACTATCAAAGGTTTGTTCATGAAGCCATTCGCATATATAAACACAGGCATAACTTCAACCGGGAAGATGGATACAAATTGAGCAATCATTGGAAGGATGTTATTAACCAGGTAAACCCTTAACGTTTTGATTTAAAGCTTTCGTGACTGCAGGGATTCATATTCTTCGTTCTTTCGGTAAAGTCACCACCACGTAGAAGGGAAACAATAAAATAGTTTTATATTTTTATTATTTCATTGTTTCCCTTCTACGTAACTTTACCGAAAGAACCAAGAATTCGAAACCCTTAACTGTTTATGGTTGTATCCATCATATCTGCTGGGTACGAGTCTATTTTTCCGAGTTAATTTCCCCCCCGCCGCACCCTCAGCTTTCCCAGCCATTCACTTCTAGCCCCGCCCACTTCCCCCCTCCCCCCAACCTCACGTCCTCACTCCTCCTAGCGCTCACGCAGTGGCCCTACCCCTCTCCCTACCCCACACCTCCCCCCTCTCTCTCCCCCGTTGCTCCTCCCCCCTTCTTGCCTATATAACCTCTTGCCACGGCAGCTCTCTCGCCCACTTCAGCAGTTGTTTTCCTTGCTGCACTTTTACCACCTGATGAAGGTCGCTCGCGGTGCCATCGAAACGTCGCGATTTGTTTCCATTGTATTTCTAACTACGTGGCTTTACCGAAAGAACCGAAAAGAGCGTCATCATCAAGGTCTCGCATTCACCACGCGTCGTCATTGCTTGCGATGAATCAATGCAACAGGCGCATTTTTTTTACGATGATGACGATAATAATCATCATCGATGATGATAATAATAATCATCATCGTCGTAATAATGTCTTGCATTGTTTTTTTTTTAAGACTGCCTCGGCCGAAATAATTGGAATTGTGGAGGTGGGAAAAAATCCTTAGGAGACCCGGAAAAAAACCCCACACAATCACCACCGCGGGAAGAGAGACGCAGACTAAAAGTATAGAGCAGCAGCAGGTGTTAGGGTCAGGATCAAACCCACGACCTCCTGTATACCAGGCGAAGTAGTTAACATCTCCTAGCCACTGTGATGATGAGAGATGAAGAGAGACACGAAAACTCAAAATATACAGCAGGCGTTCTGGGTCGGGATCGAACCCACGGCCTCCTTCATACCAGGCGGGAATGGGGGGTGAGGGGAGATCGAGGGGGTGCTGGGGGGGGGACAATGGCAAAAATATCCACACACAGACAACTACAGCAAGTTAGGCGTCGGCATTGCTCGCTCGGGTTCAGGAGTCGCGTGTGTCGCGAGGTTTCGGGCGTGAGCTTCGTTCTGGAAATTGGAGACAAAAAAGTAATAAAAAGAAAACGGTTCTGCTAATTGCATTGGTGGGAGGTGGTCTTCTTTACGTTGTGTGGAGTGGTGGTGGTGATGTTGATGGTGATGATGTTGACTTTGTGTGGAGTGGTGGTGATGTTGATGGTGATGATGTTGACTTTGTGTGGAGTGGTGGTGGTGATGTTGACTTTGTGTGGAGTGGTGGTGGTGATGTTAACTTTGTGTAGAGTTGGAGTGGTGGTGGTGATGTTGATGGTGATGATGTTGACTTTGTGTGGAGTGGTGGTGGTGATGTTTATGGTGATGATGTTGACTTTGTATGGAGTGGTGGTGGTGGTGATGTTGATGGTGATGATGTTGACTTTGTGTGGAGTGGTGATGTTGATGGTGATGATGTTGACTTTGTGTAGAGTTGAAGTGGTGGTGGTGATGTTGATGGTGATGATGTTGACTTTGTGTAGAGTGGTGGTGGTGATGTTGATGGTGATGATGTTGACTTTGTGTGGAGTGGTGATGTTGATGGTGATGATGTTGACTTTGTGTGGAGTGGTGGTGATGTTGATGGTGATGATGTTGACTTTGTGTGGAGTGGTGGTGGTGGTGATGTTGATAATGTTGACTTTGTATGGAGTGGTGGTGGTGGTGATGTTGATGGTGATGATGTTGACTTTGTGTGGAGTGGTGATGTTGATGGTGATGATGTTGACTTTGTGTAGAGTTGAAGTGGTGGTGGTGATGTTGATGGTGATGATGTTGACTTTGTGTAGAGTGGTGGTGGTGATGTTGATGGTGATGATGTTGACTTTGTGTGGAGTGGTGATGTTGATGGTGATGATGTTGACTTTGTGTGGAGTGGTGGTGATGTTGATGGTGATGATGTTGACTTTGTGTGGAGTGGTGGTGGTGGTGATGTTGATAATGTTGACTTTGTGTGGAGTGGTGGTGGTGATGTTGATAATGTTGACTTTGTGTGGAGTGGTGGAGGTGATGTTGATGGTGATGATGTTGACTTTGTGTGGAGTGGTGATGTTGATGGTGATGATGTTGACTTTGTGTAGAGTTGAGGTGGTGGTGGTGATGTTGATGATGTTGACTTTTTGTAGAGTGGTGGTGGTGATGTTGATGGTGATGATGTTGACTTTGTGTAGAGTTGGAGGGGTGGTGGACATGTTGATGGTGATGATGTTGACTTTGTGTGGAGTGGTGGTGGTGATGTTGATGGTAATGATGTTAACTTTGTGTTGAGTGGTGGTGGTGATGTTGATGGTGATGATGTTAACTTTGGGTGGAGTGGTGGTGGTGATGTTGATGGTGATGATGTTGACTTCGTGTAGAGTTGGAGTGGTGGTGGTGATGGTGATGATGTTGACTTTGTGTTGAGTTGGAGTGGTGGTGATGTTGATGGTGATGTTGACTTTGTGTGGAGTGGTGGTGGTGATGTTGATGGTGATGATGTTGACTTTTTGTTGAGTGGTGGTGGTGATGTTGATGGTGATGATGTTGATTTTGTGTGGAGTGGCGGTGGTGATGTTGATGGTGATGATGTTTACTTTGTGTAGAGTGGTAGTGGTGATGTTGATGGTGATGATGTTGACTTTGTGTGAAGTGGTGGTGGTGATGTTGATGGTGATGATGTTGACTTTGTGTGGAGTGGTGGTGGTGATGTTGATGGTGATGATGTTAACTTTGTGTTGAGTGGTGGTGGTGATGTTCATGGTGATGATGTTGACTTTGTGTTGAGTTTGTAGTGGTGGTGATGATGTTGATGGTGATGATGTTGACTTTGTGTTGAGTTTTGGTGATGTCGGTGGTGATGATGATGACTTTGTGTTGAGTTGGAGTGGTGGTAGTGTTTTCAGTTTTCAGTTTCATTTATTTGGTAGAGCCCTGTGAGCCATTCGGCTCTTGAATCGGGTGCAACCGCAACAAAAAAAAAACATGAACAATAAAAACATCTTAAAGTGACTTTGTGTGACTGTGCAAACATAAAAATGCAGGAAAAAAAACCCATCAAAATATTCCTGAAATAGCACCGTACACCAACGCTGTGTGCAAAAATCCCAGTGGGATGCAAGTCAAATAACAACAACCTTTCGCTCGCGCATACACGCACCCTGCGTGCATGTGTAGGGGTGCTATGGGGAATAAACACATGACACGGGAAGGTGTGGTTCACCCACACCTTGGTGGCTACAACAACGTCCGCTAAGGCTCCAGTGGGTATAAAGTGCGGGGAGCCAGGGAGCTCGGGGCAGAGTGTGGGGCCCGAGGCTGAAGCAACCAGTGAAGAAAGAAGGCCAGCTAGGTGAGACCCTGGAACTCCTGTGACCGCTGCCCTATTCAGGGCCGGCACAGCAAGCCAGTGGTGCAGCCCCAGAGCCCCAGAGTCAGAGTCCTTCTAAGGGCCGGTCTGGTCGGCGGGGTGCCGAGATCTGTGCCTAACCAGGGTCGGATCTGATAGCCTCCCTTAGAGCCCTACCAGGAGGAACTGGGAGCCTAGAGCTTAGGCTAGAGAGCCTGGGGTGTGTTCCTGAGTTATACGGGTGGAGGGGCCGCTACCCCTT
This sequence comes from Petromyzon marinus, assembly GCF_010993605.1. Classification (NCBI taxonomy): domain Eukaryota; kingdom Metazoa; phylum Chordata; class Hyperoartia; order Petromyzontiformes; family Petromyzontidae; genus Petromyzon; species Petromyzon marinus. The sequence continues at coordinate 16,790 of NW_022638501.1, forward strand.
CTAGTGTAACCCTTGTTAAGGTTTAAATAAATAGTGCTGCTTCTATTCTGCCGTCTCCGTGTCCTGGAACCCACTACAACTGGTGTCAGGAAGTGGTCTTAAAATGGACACAAGGAGTACAAACCGATCACAGGAACCCCAGGAGGAGGACGGCTCGCCTGGGATTGCGCCAGAGGCCGCGGCCGACGATCCTGGGATGTCCCAGACGCCCCAACAGCAGCCGCCGCTGGAGGAGTGGCCGCCGATGGAGGACGGGTTGCAGGCGGCTCACTCTCGACTGGCTGAGCTGCTGTATGCCGCGGCTTCCACGCTGGAGGAAATCAACCGCGCGGGGCTGCGGGCGCAAAGGCGGCAGAGAGACGAACGCCGTTCAACGGCCATTCCCGCCGAAACACAGCCACCAGATTTCGGATTTGCCGCCATGACAGTGTCCGCCACGGCGATTGGAGGGTCGCAGCTCCACGTGGACGCTGTGGGCCAATCAGCGGTGGTGACGTCATCACCAACGGACGCCCGCTGTCAGGACCAATCGGCGGGCGCATCGTCATCACCTGCGCGACCGCCGATGGGTGTCCCCAGCCCCTCAAACACCGGTGGAGAGGCCGGAAATGGCGCGCGGCACCTCTCAGAGACGAAGCCATCGTTTCAACAACGCCTGCCGGTGTTGAAGGAGTTCGTTTCAGACGGCGGCGACTGGGGGGCCTTTCAACGCCGCTTTCTCGCTCATCAAGAGATGGCCGGCTGGACGGACAACGAGGCGTTGAGTGCGCTACCGGCCATGCTGGACGATGACGCCCTTGCTACGCTCATCACAGCTCCCAGATCAACGCGATCTACGCTACAGTCGGCGCTCCAGGTCCTCACCATAGTCTACGGGCCATCGTCGGACTGCCGCAAACTCTTCCACGAGCAGGTGCAGGGGCCAGAAGGAGCCACCGCTGGCGTATCGCACGGCTCTCCTGGCCCTCGCAAAAGCGGCTTTCCCGCGGATGGACGGCGAAGGGGTGGACGCGATGGTGACGGAGAAGCTCCTGGCGTTGGCCCAGGAGCTACAGATCGTCATCGTCGCAGAGGACGACGCGGACATGTGCTCCTTGCGGGCAGCAAGACACATCCACGCGCACCTGATAGCGCAGCGTCGATCACCTCTCGTCCCCAAGGGCGCAGCTGCGGTGTGCGCTGGGACGCCGACCATCCCCCCCTCCTGAGGAGGTCTTCGCGGCGGGTCGCCCGGTGGAGTGGAGATCCGGAGGGAGGCCGGCTCGGACCACACCGGATCGCCAGGAGCACCCCAAGGCGCTCATCACGTGCTACAACTGTGGCCGCAAGGGCCACGTGGCTGCGGAATGCCGGGCGCCTCGTCAACGACAGCCTGGGACGGTCGGACGGCGCTCCAGCCTACAGGCCTCCGCATCGCAACCCGGCAAGTCGCGGCACCCCACATGCTCGGCCTGTGCACACACCTGTCCCCACCTCGCGCGTTTCGGTGTACGGGCCTCGGGGTACGCCCATTGGTTTGTTGGGTGGCGGCGGGGTCGAGAGGGTGCTCGGGCCGGGGCAGTGGACGGAATTGGCCCACCGCATTGTTGCTGCGTCGGCAGGCTCGTCCGTGGTCGCGGGTCGCATTGACGGGGTCGAGGTGCGTATTCCTCGTCGATACGGGAGCTTCGGCGACCATTGTGTCAGACTTGATTTATAATATTCTTCCCGTTCAAAGCCGCCCCTTGCTCCCAGTCACCGTTCCGTGTTACGCAGCGAACGGGGGTTCGCTGGGTATCATAGGCCAAATTCGAGCACAAATTTGCATTGGCGATATCAAACTCTCCGGGCCGATATTAGTCTTGTCCTCGCTGGCGGTTCCGTGCTTGTTGGGGACGGACTTTTTGGGCAAAATGCCGATTAAAATTCTAATTGATCAGGGTTGCATCGAGCTTCCCTCGGGCCGACGGGTAACATTCCTGCCTTCCCCTGTCACCTCAAGGGCAGCGTGCGCGTCGATACAAGCGTTCGTCACTCGGACGGTGCGTGTACCTCCCGGGGCGCAAATGCTCGTGCCCCTTCGCTTGCGTCGGCCTTTCGTGCCCGGTGTTCTGGACCAGGGAATTCTGTTAGGGCCCTCGAGGGCTGGGGAAAACGGGCTGGATCTGGTGGCCGCTCAAACGCTTGTTAAGGGGAGCGATGACCCGTTTATCCTCGTCCTTAACGTTGGCGTACAGACGGCCGTCGTTCCTCAGGGAACTGTGCTCGCGCACGCGACACCGGTCCCCGTGGTAGACACGGTTATGGGTAATGTGGGGACCGATCCTCTGGCTCAACCGCATTCTGAGGGGGACGATAGTTGGATGGACACACTATGTTCGGGCACGAGTGATCTGTCCGACTCCCATCGTGCCGGCCTACGCACCCTTCTGACGGAATTTTCCGATGTTTTTAGTAAACACAAATATGACATTGGGTGCACGAAATTGTTGCGTCACCACATTGACACGGGTGACAATGCCCCGGTACGCCAGAATCCTTTTCGGTTAAGTCCGGCCGAAAAAGATCATGTCAAATTGGCAGTGGATGACATGCTGGCTGCAGACATTATAGCCCCTTCCACCAGTCCATGGGGAGCACCCATAGTGCTCTATTTCTGTAGCAGTTACAAGCGAATGCCTTAATTTAGCTATTTCAATGCTAAATTCTATGCTAATTCCTTTTAACAATGGGTGCCTCTGCGGATGTGTATGCTTTAACTTTTAACATAGCTATTTCTGTGACCAGTCACAAGCTAATCATTCAGCCTTTTCAATGCTAAATTTTATGCTAATTCCTTCGTCAAGGCTCTTTGTTCCTCTCACACAGCTTAAAAGCCGTGATCTGAACGTGGCTCTCTCACTCCAGCGCTGTCCTACCAGACAGTCTCGCTCCCTTCACCTGATGAAGGCCGCTTGTGTTGTGGCCGAAACGTCGTGAGAATATTATTGTGTTATTTTATTTTATCAATTTATTATTTTATTCTCATTCTACGTGACTTTACCGAAAGAACCAAAGAAGATGAATCATTGCAGTCACGAAAGCTTTAAATCGAAATTTAAAGCACCCATAGTGCTTGTCAAAAAGCACGATGGGTCCTTGCGATTCTGTGTGGATTTTCGCCGCCTTAATAAGATCTCCGTGGCCGACGCGTATCCACTTCCCCGGATGGACGAATCTCTGGATGCTCTGGCTGGCGCACGTTTTTTTTCTACGTTGGACTTGTTATCCGGATTCTGGCAACTCCCATTGGATGATGAGTCCAAGCCAAAGACTGCGTTTCGCACACCACACGGCCTATTCCAATTTAACCGGTTACCTATGGGATTACACTCCGCTCCGGCGACATTTCAGCGCCTTATGGAACTGGTTTTGGCTGGCTTACAGTGGAACGTCTGTTTGATCTATCTGGATGACGTCATCGTGTTCAGCAAGACATTTGACGAACACCTTTTGCGCTTGCGCGCCGTGTTCCTCAAAATGCGTGCTGCGAATTTGAAATTTAAGCCGCAAAAGTGCCACCTGCTACGGGAATCCGTACGCTATTTGGGGCACATCGTCAGCCGCTCGGGCATATCCACCGATCCCGCAAAGACGCAGTGTGTCAACTCCTGGCCAACCCCCACCTCGGTGGCTGAGGTCAGGAGTTTCATTGGATTTGCGTCTTATTACCGGCGGTTCGTCGCGGATTTCGCGACCATTGCTAAGCCCTTACACGCTCTGACGGCGAAGGGAGTGAAATTTCACTGGGGCCAGGAGGAGGAGGTCGCTTTTTGTTCCCTTTGCGACGCTCTCGTGCGGGCCCCTCCATTGAGCTACCCCGATTTTTCAGAACCCTTCCTGCTCGATACAGACGCCAGCAATACGGGCATTGGGGGTGTGCTCTCACAGGTGATCTGTGGTGTGGAACGCGTCGTGGCTTATGGCAGTAGGGTTTTGTCTCCGGCGGAACAGAGATACTGCGTCACTGCGTCGGGAACTCTTGGCTATTGTATTTTTTATGCAACAGTATCGCCCATACCTGTACGGTCGGCATTTCACTGTCCGTACAGACCATGCGGCATTACAATATGCCTTGCGGGTGACACAGCCTTCGGGGCAATTGTCCCGATGGCTCGAAATCCTTCAGGATTATGATTTCACGACCACATATCGGAAGGGTGCTCGGCACACTAATGCGGATGCGCTGTCTCGCCAGCCGCCCGCCTCAGATTGCGCTTGTCTCAGGGGATCGGGGCGTTGTAAGCCGCCAGAGGATAGCCCCCCCTTAGATATCCCGGTTCTCGCTGCTGCCACTGAGGACCCCTTGCCTGAGGGTCCTGTCGGGGAGGGAGGTGCGGACTCCTTGCTGGGGTTGTCCGTTGCGGAATGGGGGCGCCTCCAGATGGAGGACGCATCCCTCCTCGCGTTGCGTTGTCGCGCAGGGGGTTCCGTGCGGGGGGTCGCGGGGATTGATTTGTACGGGCTGCTCCAGGGGCTCCTAATGCATTGGGATGGGAGGGCCTGCCATCACAGGCTTGTGGTGCCATCCGCTTTGCGGGGTAAGGCCGTTTGGGCCGCACACGAGCGACTTTTGCACCTGGGGACCCACAAGACCCTTGCCGTGCTCCAGCTGGATTTCTTCTGGCCGGGTATGGCAAGGGATGTGGATGACCTCCTGGGTGCATGCACTCAGTGCGCCCAACGAAAACCACCAGCGAAAGGCGCCTGCCCACCGCTACAATCTATCACGGTCTCTCGGGTTAACGAACTCGTCGCACTCGATATATTGGGGCCCTTCCCTGCGACCCCTAGGGGTAACAAGTACCTGCTGGTTGGCGTGGAATATTTCACCCGATGGCCTATGGCATGGCCTCTTGCTAACCAGTCAGCAGCAGCCGTTGCCGAGGCCTTTGTCCAGGGCTATGTCCTCGACAAGGGTGCTCCCGAACGGCTGCTGACTGACCAAGGGAAGAACTTCTCTGGCGTCCTTCTGCACGAGGTGTGTGCGCTTCTTGGTACGAAAAAGATTCGCACTTCCCCCTATCACCCACAAACCGATGGCATGGTGGAGCGGCTGCATAGGACGCTCACATCTATGTTGTGTCACCAGGTGTGTGACTCCCAGACCGATTGGGACCTTCACATTCCGGGGGTTTTGGCCGCCTATAGAATGGCTCCTCACGCGGCAACCGGCTTCTCGCCGTTCTTTTTGATGTACGGTCGCGACGTTGACCCACCAATTGCGAATCAGCTCCGCGTCTCGGAAACCAGCAGAAAATCGAAATTGGCCGACCACGTTAAATTTAATATCCTGAGGTTGACCGAGGCGCGGGAGGCAGCGGCCCAAAACTCTTCCTCTCGGCAGAAGGCCAACGAGAGGTTGCGATCGCGCCAATCACGCACACATGCGTGGAAGCCAGGCGATCAAGCCTGGCTGCACTGCCCTCAGGTGCCGTTGGCGACCTCGGCGAAATTGTTGCGGCCTTGGAGGGGCCCTGTGGTTATTGTGAAGGTTATGCGGCCGCAGTGCGTTCGTATCCAGTGGGGGAAACGCCGCTGGTACGTACACCCCTCGCGTCTGAAGCCGTTTGTGGCGCCGCGCGTCCCTCCACCACATTACACAGGCCGAGCATGTGATGTCTCCGCTGACTCCCGGACGGCGTCTTCGTCACCTGCCCTTGATGCTTCGCTAACTGTTCCACCTTCAGGCGCCTCAAGAATGACGGCTTCCAGCGCGCCTGCGCCACCCGGTGGGGACGGAGTTTGCCCTTCCGGGGTGACGGAAGACGGTGCACCTGCACAGCCGGTGCCCACTGCCGGGCCGACCGGACCCTCCCCCTACGATGGACCCGCAAATCGGACTCGCGCCAAAATGCGCCGCTTGTTGTAAAAATGGTTCTTGTTACTCTTGTTGTTCACTGTTAAGTTTTCTTGCTGCGTTGATGGGGGGGGCGGGTACAATGTATATGTGTATATAGTGTAATTTTGTATAGGTGGGTTGGGTTATTTATTGGGGTGTTCGTTCTTATGAGGCACGCACGGGTGGGGGTTTGTTGTGTTTATTGTTCGAGTATTGTTGCAGCCGGGACGGCTGCGGGTTACACGGGAGGGGGTGATGTAGGGGTGCTATGGGGAATAAACACATGACACGGGAAGGTGTGGTTCACCCACACCTTGGTGGCTACAACAACGTCCGCTAAGGCTCCAGTGGGTATAAAGTGCGGGGAGCCAGGGAGCTCGGGGCAGAGTGTGGGGCCCGAGGCTGAAGCAACCAGTGAAGAAAGAAGGCCAGCTAGGTGAGACCCTTGGAACTCCTGTGACCGCTGCCCTTTTCAGGGCCGGCACAGCAAGCCAGTGGTGCGGCCCCAGAGCCCCAGAGTCAGAGTCCTTCTAAGGGCCGGTCTGGTCGGCGGGGTGCCGAGATCTGTGCCTAACCAGGGCCGGATCTGATAGCCTCCCTTAGAGCCCTACCAGGAGGAACTGGGAGCCTAGAGCTTAGGCTAGAGAGCCTGGGGTGTGTTCCTGAGTTATACGGGTGGAGGGGCCGCTACCCCTTCTAGTGTAACCCTTGTTAAGGTTTAAATAAATAGTGCTGCTTCTATTCTGCCGTCTCCGTGTCCTGGAACCCACTACACATGCGCGAGCAGAAATGGCGTGAGTCCGTGTCCAACACTTAAATCTGTTCCCCGTGCATTCAATGCGCTTCGTTAAAAAAAACTCCTCACCCACGATGATGGAGGTTTCTGTGCTTTTCCTTGGGGTTAGATCACGCGAAGTGTATGAATTCCGTGTCGTTAAAACTCTCCACTGCTGCCGCTACGCACAGCCCAATTTAGTACGGGTGTTGTCACATAAACAAGACGTGGCAAAATAGTTCCTTATTTCAGCACTAATGGGTGTGTGTGTGTCGTAGAGTAAACCCACTACAACATTTACAATCAGTGAAGGTTTGTTCAAATGAACAAAACGTGGACAATTAGTTACTTAGTTCAGCACTATCCGGTGTGTGTGTGTGTTGGAGAGTAAACTCACTACAACATGTACAATCAGTAAAGGTTTGTTCAAATAAACAAAACGTGGACAATTAGTTACTTAGTTCAGCACTATCCGGTGTGTGTGTGTGTTTTGGAGAGTAAACCCACTACAACATTTACAATCAGTAAAGGTTTGTTCAAATAAACAAAACGTGGACAATTAGTTACTTAGTCCAGCACTATCCGGTGTGTGTGTGTGTTGAAGAGTAAACCCACTACAACATTTACAATCAGTAAAGGTTTGTTCAAATAAACAAAACGTGGACAATTAGTTACTTAGTCCAGCACTATCCGGTGTGTGTGTGTGTGTTTTGGAGAGTAAACCCACTACAACATTTACAATCAGTGAAGGTTTGTTCAAATAAACAAAACCTGGACAATTAGTTACTTAGTCCAGCACTATCCGGTGTGTGTGTGTGTGTTGGAGAGTAAACTCACTACAACATTTACAATCAGTAACGGTTTGTTCAAATAAACAAAACGTGGACAATTAGTTACTTAGTCCAGCACTATCCGGTGTGTGTGTGTGTGTTGGAGAGTAAACTCACTACAACATTTACAATCAGTAAAGGTTTGTTCAAATAAACAAAACGTGGACAATTAGTTACTTAGTTCAGCACTAACCGGTGTGTGTGTGTATGTTGGAGAGTAAACCCACTACAACGTTTACAATCAGTGAAGGTTTGTTCAAATAAACAAAACGTGGACAATTAGTTCCTTAGTTCAGCACTAACCGGTGCGTGTGTGTGTATGTTGGAGAGTAAACCCACTACAACGTTTACAATCAGTGAAGGTTTGTTCAAATAAACAAAACGTGAACAATTAGTTACTTGGTCCAGCACTATCCGGTGTGTGTGTGTGTGTTTTGGAGAGTAAACCCACTACAACATTTACAATCAGTAAAGGTTTGTTCAAATAAACAAAACGTGGACAATTAGTTACTTAGTTCAGCACTATCCGGTGTGTGTGTGTGTGTTTTGGAGAGTAAACCCACTACAACATTTACAATCAGTAAAGGTTTGTTCAAATAAACAAAACGTGGACAATTAGTTACTTAGTCCAGCACTATCCGGTGTGTGTGTGTGTTGAAGAGTAAACCCACTACAACATTTACAATCAGTAAAGGTTTGTTCAAATAAACAAAACGTGGACAATTAGTTACTTAGTCCAGCACTATCCGGTGTGTGTGTGTGTGTTTTGGAGAGTAAACCCACTACAACATTTACAATCAGTGAAGGTTTGTTCAAATAAACAAAACCTGGACAATTAGTTACTTAGTCCAGCACTATCCGGTGTGTGTGTGTGTGTTGGAGAGTAAACTCACTACAACATTTACAATCAGTAACGGTTTGTTCAAATAAACAAAACGTGGACAATTAGTTACTTAGTCCAGCACTATCCGGTGTGTGTGTGTGTGTGTGTTGGAGAGTAAACTCACTACAACATTTACAATCAGTAAAGGTTTGTTCAAATAAACAAAACGTGGACAATTAGTTACTTAGTTCAGCACTAACCGGTGTGTGTGTGTATGTTGGAGAGTAAACCCACTACAACGTTTACAATCAGTGAAGGTTTGTTCAAATAAACAAAACGTGGACAATTAGTTCCTTAGTTCAGCACTAACCGGTGCGTGTGTGTGTATGTTGGAGAGTAAACCCACTACAACGTTTACAATCAGTGAAGGTTTGTTCAAATAAACAAAACGTGAACAATTAGTTACTTGGTCCAGCACTATCCGGTGTGTGTGTGTGTGTTTTGGAGAGTAAACCCACTACAACATTTACAATCAGTGAAGGTTTGTTCAAATAAACAAAACCTGGACAATTAGTTACTTAGTCCAGCACTATCTGGTGTGTGTCTCTGTGTTTTGGAGAGTAAACCCACTACAACATTTACAATCAGTAAAGGTTTGTTCAAATAAACAAAACGTGGACAATTAGTTACTTAGTCCAGCACTATCCGGTGTCTGTGTTGGAGAGTAAACCCACTATGACATTTACAATCAGTAAGGGGTTGTCACGTAATCACGACGTGGCCAATTCGTTACTTAGTTCAGTACTAACATGTGCGTGTTGGAGAGTAAATTCCCTACGGCATTTACAATCAGGAAGGGTTGTGTCACGTAAATAAAACGTGGCAATTAGTTACTTAGTTCACCAATAACCTGTGTGTGTGTGTTTCTGTTTAATAAAACAGAAAACAACAATAACATCAAAGTATCATCATCAATCTTGATTTGAAGCTTTCGTGACTGCAGGAATCCATACTCTTTGGTTCTTTCGGTAAAGTCAAGTAGCTAGAAATAAAATAAAACAAAACACGACGTTTCGATTGCAACACAAGCAATCTTCATCAGGTGGTAAAACCACAACAAGATAAAAAAAATCTGATTCCCACCACCATCCGGCACAGAAGAATTCCCTCATCAAGACACTACACCATAGGGCCCACTGCATTTCCGACCAACACCACCTAGCCAGTGAACTGGAACACGTACACCAGGCCCTCAAGATGAACGGGTACTCGGACCGCATTAATCGCAAAGCTGTTTCGCCAACCATGGAGAAACAACCCCCTGAGAGGCCGAATAAAAACCATCACGTTACCATACATAGCCGGCGTTACCAAAAAGATTTCCAAAATCTTAAACAAACACAGGATCCAGGTCCGATTCAATACAGTACACAAAAATCCGTGATCTGATCTCATCTGTGAAGGAGGTCATTCCTGACATGCAATACCCTGGAGCCTACAAACTGAGTTGTACCTGCGGCAGCAGTTACATCGGGGAAACGAAACGACATGTCTCGGACCGTGTTCGCGAACACAAGGCAGATCTGAAACACGGCAGAACCAATACCTCTGCCGTGGCTGACCATTGTTATAACGCTTTGGGCTCGTGTGATATTGTGTGTTTCCGAGACCAAGGTACTCTGAAAACCTTTGGGCTACTATCAAAGGTTTGTTCATGAAGCCATTCGCATATATAAACACAGGCATAACTTCAACCGGGAAGATGGATACAAATTGAGCAATCATTGGAAGGATGTTATTAACCAGGTAAAACCTTAACGTTTTGATTTAAAGCTTTCGTGACTGCAGGGATTCATATTCTTCGTTCTTTCGGTAAAGTCACCACCACGTAGAAGGCAAACAATAAAATAGTTTTATATTTTTATTATTTCATTGTTTCCCTTCTACGTAACTTTACCGAAAGAACCAAGAATTCGAAACCCTTAAACTGTTTATGGTTGTATCCATCATATCTGCTGGGTACGAGTCTATTTTTCCGAGTTAATTTCCCCCCCGCCGCACCCTCAGCTTTCCCAGCCATTCACTTCTAGCCCCGCCCACTTCCCCCCTCCCCCCAACCTCACGTCCTCACTCCTCCTAGCGCTCACGCAGTGGCCCTACCCCTCCCCCTACCCCACACCTCCCCCCTCTCTCTCCCCCGTTGCTCCTCCCCCCTTCTTGCCTATATAACCTCTTGCCACGGCAGCTCTCTCGCCCACTTCAGCAGTTGTTTTCCTTGCTGCGCTTTTACCACCTGATGAAGGTCGCTCGCGGTGCCATCGAAACGTCGCGATTTGTTTCCATTGTATTTCTAACTACGTGGCTTTACCGAAAGAACCGAAAAGAGCGTCATCATCAAGGTCTCGCATTCACCACGCGTCGTCATTGCTTGCGATGAATCAATGCAACAGGCGCATTTTTTTTACGATGATGACGATAATAATCATCATCGATGATGATAATAATAATCAACATCGTCGTAATAATGTCTTGCATTGTTTTTTTTTTTAAGACTGCCTCAGCCGAAATAATTGGAATTGTGGAGGTGGGAAAAAATCCTTAGGAGACCCGGAAAAAAAACACCACACAATCACCACCGCGGGAAGAGAGACGCAGACTAAAAGTATAGAGCAG
>NW_022638502.1:0-27236 GCF_010993605.1 Petromyzon marinus
ATGCAGCTGGATGTCTGTTACATCACGTAGGGAGTTCACTCAGTCACTCAGTCACTCGTCAGTCAGTTAGTCAGTCAGTCAGTCAGTCAGTCAGCTAGTCAGTCAGTCAGTCACTCAGTCAGTCACTCAGTCAGTCAGTCAGTCAGTCACTCACTCCATCACTCAGTCACTCAGTCAGTTAGTCAGTCAGTCAGTTAGTCAGTCACTCAGTCACTCAGTCAGTCACTCAGTCACTCAGTCAGTCAGTCAGTCACTCAGTCCCTCAGTCACTCAGTCAGTCAGTCAGTCACTCAGTCCCTCAGTCACTCAGTCAGTTAGTCAGTCAGTCAGTCACTCAGTCAGTTAGTCAGTTAGTCAGGCAGTAAGTCAGTTAGTCACGAAGTTACTCAGCCTCCTTCAAACAATTCTCTCAGCTGCTGAGAAGATTCATCAGCACCATGGGGGATTGCTGTGGGAAAGAAAATGCAGCTGGATGTCTGTTACATCACGTAGGGAGTTCACTCAGTCACTCGTCAGTCACTCAGTCAGTCAGTCAGTTAGTCATTCAGTCAGTCACTCAGTCACTCAGTCACTCAGTCAGTTAGTCAGTTAGTCAGTTAGTCAGTCAGTCAGTCAGTCAGTCAGTCACTCAGTCAGTCACTCAGTCAGTTAGTCAGTTAGTCAGGCAGTAAGTCAGTTAGTCACTAAGTTACTCAGCCTCCTTCAAACAATTCTCTCAGCTGCTGAGAAGATTCATCAGCACGATGGGGGATTGCTGTGGGAAAGAAAATGCAGCTGGATGTCTGTTACATCACGTAGGGAGTTCACTCAGTCACTCAGTCAGTCACTCAGTCAGTCACTCAGTCAGTCAGTCAGTCACTCAGTCAGTCACTCAGTCACTAAGTCAGTCAGTCACTCAGTCAGTCAGTCACTCAGTCAGTCACTCAGTCAGGCAGTCAGTCACTCAGTCAGTCACTCAGTCAGTCAGTCAGTCACTCAGTCACTCAGTCAGTTAGTCAGTCAGTCACTCAGTCACTCAGTCACTCAGTCACTCAGTCAGTCAGTCAGTCACTCAGTCACTCAGTCACTCAGTCCGTCAGTCAGTCACTCAGTCAGTCACTCAGTCAGTTAGTCAGTTAGTCAGGCAGTAAGTCAGTTAGTCACTAAGTTACTCAGCCTCCTTCAAACAATTCTCTCAGCTGCTGAGAAGATTCATCAGCACCATGGGGGATTGCTGTGGGAAAGAAAATGCAGCTGGATGTCTGTTACATCACGTAGGGAGTTCACTCAGTCACTCGTCAGTCACTCAGTCACTCAGTTAGTCACTCAGTCAGTCAGTCAGTCACTCAGTCAGTCAGTCAGTCACTCAGTCAGTCACTCAGTCAGTTAGTCAGTTAGTCAGGCAGTAAGTCAGTTAGTCACTAAGTTACTCAGCCTCCTTCAAACAATTCTCTCAGCTGCTGAGAAGATTCATCAGCACCATGGGGGATTGCTGTGGGAAAGAAAATGCAGCTGGATGTCTGTTACATCACGTAGGGAGTTCACTCAGTCACTCAGTCAGTCACTCAGTCAGTCACTCAGTCAGTCAGTCACTCAGTCAGTCAGTCAGTTAGTCAGGCAGTAAGTCAGTTAGTCACTAAGTTACTCAGCCTCCTTCAAACAATTCTCTCAGCTGCTGAGAAGATTCATCAGCACCATGGGGGATTGCTGTGGGAAAGAAAATGCAGCTGGATGTCTGTTACATCACGTACGGAGTTCACTCAGTCACTCAGTCAGTCACTCAGTTAGTCACTCAGTCAGTCACTCAGTCAGTCACTCAGTCAGTTAGTCAGTTAGTCAGGCAGTAAGTCAGTTAGTCACTAAGTAACTCAGCCTCCTTCAAACAATTCTCTCAGCTGCTGAGAAGATTCATCAGCACGATGGGGGACTGCTGTGGGAAAGAAAATGCAGCTGGATGTCTGTTACATCACGTAGGGAGTTCACTCAGTCACTCAGTCAGTCACTCAGTCAGTCACTCAGTCAGTCAGTCAGTCACTCAGTCAGTCACTCAGTCACTAAGTCAGTCAGTCACTCAGTCAGTCAGTCACTCAGTCAGTCACTCAGTCAGGCAGTCAGTCACTCAGTCAGTCACTCAGTCAGTCAGTCAGTCACTCAGTCACTCAGTCAGTTAGTCAGTCAGTCACTCAGTCACTCAGTCACTCAGTCACTCAGTCAGTCAGTCAGTCACTCAGTCACTCAGTCACTCAGTCCGTCAGTCAGTCACTCAGTCAGTCACTCAGTCAGTTAGTCAGTTAGTCAGGCAGTAAGTCAGTTAGTCACTAAGTTACTCAGCCTCCTTCAAACAATTCTCTCAGCTGCTGAGAAGATTCATCAGCACCATGGGGGATTGCTGTGGGAAAGAAAATGCAGCTGGATGTCTGTTACATCACGTAGGGAGTTCACTCAGTCACTCGTCAGTCACTCAGTCAGTCAGTCAGTCACTCAGTCAGTCAGTCAGTCAGTCAGTCAGTCAGTCAGTCACTCAGTCAGTCACTCAGTCAGTTAGTCAGTTAGTCAGGCAGTAAGTCAGTTAGTCACTAAGTAACTCAGCCTCCTTCAAACAATTCTCTCAGCTGCTGAGAAGATTCATCAGCACCATGGGGGATTGCTGTGGGAAAGAAAATGCAGCTGGATGTCTGTTACATCACGTAGGGAGTTCACTCAGTCACTCAGTCAGTCACTCAGTCAGTCACTCAGTCAGTCAGTCACTCAGTCAGTCAGTCAGTTAGTCAGGCAGTAAGTCAGTTAGTCACTAAGTTACTCAGCCTCCTTCAAACAATTCTCTCAGCTGCTGAGAAGATTCATCAGCACCATGGGGGATTGCTGTGGGAAAGAAAATGCAGCTGGATGTCTGTTACATCACGTAGGGAGTTCACTCAGTCACTCAGTCAGTCACTCAGTCAGTCACTCAGTCAGTCAGTTAGTCACTCAGTCTGTCAGTCAGTCACTCAGTCACTCAGTCCGTCAGTCAGTCACTCAGTCAGTCACTCAGTCAGTTAGTCAGTTAGTCAGGCAGTAAGTCAGTTAGTCACTAAGTTACTCAGCCTCCTTCAAACAATTCTCACAGCTGCTGAGAAGATTCATCAGCACCATGGGGGATTGCTGTGGGAAAGAAAATGCAGCTGGATGTCTGTTACATCACGTAGGGAGTTCACTCAGTCACTCAGTCAGTCACTCAGTTAGTTAGTCAGTTAGTCAGTCACTCAGTCCGTCAGTCAGTCACTCAGTCAGTTAGTCAGTTAGTCAGGCAGTAAGTCAGTTAGTCACTAAGTTACTCAGCCTCCTTCAAACAATTCTCTCAGCTGCTGAGAAGATTCATCAGCACCATGGGGGATTGCTGTGGGAAAGAAAATGCAGCTGGATGTCTGTTACATCACGTACGGAGTTCACTCAGTCACTCAGTCACTCAGTCAGTCAGTTAGTCAGTCAGTCAGTCACTCAGTCAGTCAGTTAGTCAGTCACTCAGTCACTCACTCAGTCAGTCACTCAGTCAGTCACTCAGTCACTCAGTCAGTCACTCAGTCAGTCACTCACTCAGTCACTCAGTCAGTCACTCAGTCAGTCACTCAGTCACTCACTCAGTCACTCAGTCACTCAGTCAGTTAGTCAGTCAGTCAATCAGTCATTCAGTCAGTCAGTCACTCAGTCATTCAGTCAGTCACTCAGTCATTCAGTTAGTCACTAAGTTACTCAGCCTCCTTCAAACAATTCTCACAGCTGCTGAGAAGATTGATTATCACCATGGGTGAGTGATGTGGGAAAGACAAGGCAGCTGGATATCTGTTACATCACGTACGGAGTTCACTCAGTCACTCAGTCAGTCAGTCACTCAGTCAGTCACTCAGTCAGTCAGTCAGTTAGTCACTCAGTCAGTCACTCAGTCACTCAGTCAGTCAGTCAGTCAGTTAGTCACTCAGTCAATCAGTCAGTCACTCAGTCAGTCAGTTAGTCAGTCAGTCACTCACTCACTCACTCAGTCAGTCAGTCACTCAGTCACTCTGTCAGTCAGTCAGTCAGTCACTCTGTCAGTCAGTCAGTCACTCAGTCAGTCAGTCACTCAGTCAGGTAGTCAGTCACTCAGTCAGTCACTCAGTCACTCACTCAGTCAGTCAGTCACTCAGTCAGTTAGTCAGTCAGTCACTCACTCACTCAGTCAGTCAGTCACTCAGTCACTCTGTCAGTCAGTCAGTCAGTCACTCTGTCAGTCAGTCAGTCACTCAGTCAGTCAGTCACTCAGTCACTCAGTCAGTCAGTCACTCAGTCAGGTAGTCAGTCACTCAGTCAGTCACTCAGTCAGTCACTCAGTCACTCACTCAGTCAGTCAGTCACTCAGTCATTCAGTCAGTCAGTCAGTCACTCAGTCAGTCACTCACTCAGTCACTCAGTCACTTACTCAGTCAGTCACTCAGTCAGTCAGTCACTCAGTCAGTCAGTCAGTCACTCAGTCAGTCACTCAGTCAGGCAGTAAGTCAGTCACTCAGTCACTCACTCAGTCACTCAGTCACTCAGTCAGTCAGTCACTCAGTCAGTCAGTCAATCACTCAGTCAGTCAGTCAGTCACTCAGTCAGTCACTCAGTCAGGCAGTAAGTCAGTCACTCAGTCAGTCAGTCAGTCACTCAGTCAGTCACTCAGTCAGTCAGTCACTCAGTCAGTCACTCAGTCATTCAGTTAGTCAGTCAGTCACTCAGTCAGTCACTCAGTCAGTCAGTGACTCAGTCAGTCACTCAGTCAGTCAGTCACTCACTCAGTCACTCAGTCAGTCAGTCAGTCACTCAGTCAGTCAGTCACTCAGTCACTCAGTCACTCAGTCAGTCACTAAGTCAGTCACTGAGTCAGTCAGTCACTCAGTCAGTCAGTCAGTCACTCAGTCACTCAGTCAGTCACTCAGTCACTCACTCAGTCAGTCACTCAGTCAGTCAGTCACTCAGTCATTCAGTTAGTCACTAAGTTACTCAGCCTCCTTCAAACAATTTTCACAGCTGCTGAGAAGATTGATTATCACCATGGGTGAGTGATGTGGGAAAGACAAGGCAGCTGGATATCTGTTACATCACGTACGGAGTTCACTCAGTCACTCAGTCAGTCAGTCACTCAGTCAGTCACTCAGTCAGTCAGTTAGTCAGTCAGTCACTCAGTCAGTCAGTCAGTTAGTCAGTCAGTCACTCAGTCAGTCAATCAGTCAGTCAGTCACTTACTCAGTCACTCAGTCAGTCACTTAGTCAGTCACTCAGTCAGTCACTCAGTCACTCAGTCAGTCAGTCAGTCACTCAGTCACTCAGTCAGTCACTCAGTCAGTCAGTCACTCAGTCACTTACTCAGTCAGTCAGTCATTCAGTTAGTCAGTCACTTAGTCAGTCAGTCACTTACTCAGTCACTTAGTCAGTCACTCAGTCATTCAGTCATTTACTCAGTCACTCAGTCAGTCACTCAGTCACTCAGTCAGTCATTCAGTCACTTACTCAGTCACTTACTCAGTCACTAAGTTAGTCAGTCATTCATTCAGTCACTTACTCAGTCACGCAGTCAGTCACTCAGTCACTCTCTCAGTCAGTCAGTCACTCAGTCAGTTAGTCAGTCATTCATTCACTTACTCAGTCACTTTCTCAGTCACTAAGTTACTCAGTCATTCAGTCAGTCACTTACTCAGTCACTCTTTCAGTCACTCAGTCACTCAGTCAGTCAGTCACTTAGTCAGTCACTCAGTCAGTTAATCTCTCAGTCAGTCACTCAGTCAGTCAGACAGTCACTCAGTCAGTTACTCAGTTAGTCAGTTAGTCAGTCAGTTAGTCAGTCACTCAGTCAGTCACTCAGTCAGTCACTCAGTCAGTCAGAAAGTCACTCAATCAGTCACTCAGTTAGCCAGTTAGTCAGTCAGTTAGTCAGTCACTTAGTCAGTCACTCAGTCAGTTACTCAGTCAGTCAGACTGTCACTCAGTCACTCAGTTAGTCAGTTAGTCAGTCAGTTAGTCAGTCACTTAGTCAGTCACTCAGTCAGTCACTCATTCAGTCAGACAGTCAGTCAGTCAGTCACTCACTCAGTCACTCACTCAGTCACTCACTCAGTCACTCACTCAGTCACTCAGTCACTCACTCAGTCAGTCACTCAGTCAGTTACTCAGTTAGTCATTCCATCAGTCACTCAGATAGTCAATCACTCAGTCACTCAGTCAGTCACGCAGTTAGTCAGTTAATCACTCAGTTAGTCAGTTAGTCAGTCAGTCACTCCTTCACTCAGTAACTAAGTCACTCAGTCAGTCACTCACTCAGTCACTCAGTTACTTAGTCAGTCACTAAATGACTCAGTCAGTCATTCAGTCACTCAGTTACTCACTCAGTTACTCACTCAGTCACCCAGTCAGTCACTCACTCAGTCAGTCAGTCAGTTAGTCACTCAGTCACTCAGTCAGTCACTCAGTCAGTCACTAAGTCAGTCACTCAGTCACCCAATCAGTCACTCAGTCAGTCACTCACTCAGTCACTCAGTCAGTCACTCACTGTCACTTAGATAGTCACTCAGTCAGTCACTCACTCAGTCATTCAGTCAGTCAGTCACTCATTCACTTAGTCAGTCACTCAGTCAGTCACTCACTCAGTCACTTAGATAGTCACTCAGTCAGTCACTCACTCAGTCACTCACTTATTGGCTGAATGGCTGAGTGACTTAATGAGTGGCTGAGTGAGTGACTGAGTGAGTGAATGAGTGAGTGAGTGAGTGTCTGAGTGAGTTATTGAGTGAGTGACTGAGTGTCTGAATGAGTGAGTGACTGAGTGAGTGACTGACTGAGTGAGTGAGTGACTGAGTGAGTGAGTGACTGACTGAGTGAGTGAGTGAGTGACTGACTGAGTGAGTGAGTGTCTGAATGAGTGAGTGACAGTGTCTGAGTGAGTCTCTGAATGAGTGTCTGATTGAGTGTCTGAGTGAGTTAGTTTCTGAGTGTCTGTCTGAGTGTCTGAATGAGTCTCTGAGTGAGTGTCTGAATGACTGAGTGTCTGAATGACTGAGTGATTGTCTGAATGAATGAGTGAGTGTCTGAATGTCTGAGTAAGTGTCTGAATGAGTGTCTGAGTGAGTGTCTGACTGACTGAGTCTCTGACTGAGTGTCTGAATGAGTGTCTGAATGACTGCGTGTCTGAGTGTCTGAGTGAGTGTCTGAATAACTGATTGTCTGAATGACTGAGTGAGTGTCTGAATGACTGAGTGAGTGTCTGAATGAGTCTCTGAGTGAGTGTCTGAATGAGTCTCTGAGTGAGTGTCTGAATGAGTCTCTGAGTTAGTGTCTGAATGACTGAGTGTCTGAATGACTGAGTGATTGTCTGAATGAATGAGTGAGTGTCTGAATGAGTCTCTGACTGAGTGTCTGAATGACTGAGTGAGTGTCTGAATGACTGAGTGAGTGTCTGAATGTCTGAGTAAGTGTCTGAATGAGTGTCTGAGTGAGTGTCTGACTGACTGAGTCTCTGACTGAGTGTCTGAATGAGTGTCTGAATGACTGCGTGTCTGAGTGTCTTAGTGAGTGTCTGAATGACTGATTGTCTGAATGACTGAGTGAGTGTCTGAATGAGTCTCTGAGTGAGTGTCTGAATGAGTCTCTGAGTGAGTGTCTGAATGAGTCTCTGAGTGAGTGTCTGAATGACTGAGTGTCTGAATGACTGAGTGATTGTCTGAATGAATGAGTGAGTGTCTGAATGAGTCTCTGACTGAGTGTCTGAATGACTGAGTGAGTGTCTGAATGACTGAGTGAGTGTCTGAATATCTGAGTAAGTGTCTGAATGAGTGTCTGAGTGAGTGTCTGACTGACTGAGTCTCTGACTGAGTGTCTGAATGAGTGTCTGAATGACTGCGTGTCTGAGTGTCTTAGTGAGTGTCTGAATGACTGATTGTCTGAATGACTGAGTGAGTGTCTGAATGACTGAGTGAGTGTCTGAATGAGTCTCTGAGTGAGTGTCTGAATGAGTCTCTGAGTGAGTGTCTGAATGAGTCTCTGAGTGAGTGTCTGAATGACTGAGTGTCTGAGTGAGTGTCTGAATGAGTCTCTGAGTGAGTGTCTGAGTGTCTGAGTGTCTGAATGAGTCTCTGAGTGAGTGTCTGAATGACTGAGTGAGTGTCTGAATGAGTGTCTGAGTGAGTGACTGAATGACTGAGTGAGTGTCTGAATGAGTGTCTGAATGAGTGTCTGAGTGAGTGTCTGAGTGAGTGTCTGACTGATCTGAGTCTCTGACTGAGTGTCTGAATGACTGAGTGAGTGTCTGAATGATTGTCTGAATGAGTGTCTGAGTGAGTGTCTGACTGACTGAGTCTCTGACTGAGTGTCTGAATGACTGAGTGAGTGTCTGAATGATTGTCTGAATGAGTGTCTGAGTGAGTGTCTGACTGACTGAGTCTCTGACTGAGTGTCTGAATGACTGAGTGAGTGTCTGAATGATTGTCTGACTGAGTGAGTGTCTGAATGACTGAGTGTCTGAGTGAGTGTCTAAATGACTGAATGAGTGTCTGAATGAGTGTCTGAGTGAGTGTCTGACTGACTGAGTGTCTTAATGACTGAGTGTCTGAATGAGTGTCTGAATGAGTCTCTGACTGAGTGTCTGAGTGAGTGTCTGACTGACTGAGTCTCTGACTGAGTGTCTGAATGACTGAGTGAGTGTCTGAATGATTGTCTGACTGAGTGAGTGTCTGAATGACTGAGTGTCTGAGTGAGTGTCTAAATGACTGAATGAGTGTCTGAATGAGTGTCTGAGTGAGTGTCTGACTGACTGAGTGTCTTAATGACTGAGTGTCTGAATGAGTGTCTGAATGAGTCTCTGACTGAGTGTCTGAGTGAGTGTCTGAATGAGTCTCTGACTGAGTGTCTGAATGACTGAGTGTCTGAATGACTGAGTGTCTGAATGACTGAGTGAGTGTCTCAATGACTGAGTGAGTGTCTGAATGAGTGTCTGACTGAGTGTCTGAGTGACTGAGTGAGTGTCTGAGTGTCTGAGTGAGTGTCTGAATGACTGAGTGAGTGTCTGAATGAGTGTCTGAATGAGTCTCTGACTGAGTGTCTGAGTGAGTGTCTGAATGAGTGTCTGACTGAGTGTCTGACTGAGTGTCTGAGTGACTGAGTGAGTGTCTGAATGAGTGTCTGACTGAGTGTCTGAATGACTGAGTGAGTGTCTGAGTGTCTGAGTGAGTGTCTGAATGACTGAGTGAGTGTCTGAGTGACTGTCTGAATGACTGAGTGTCTGAGTGAGTGTGTGACTGTCTGAATGACTGACTGAGTGTCTGAATGACTGAGTGAGTGTCTGAGTGAGTGTCTGAGTGAGTGTCTGACTGACTGAGTCTCTGACTGAGTGTCTGAGTGACTGAGTGAGTGTCTGAATGACTGAGTGTCTGAATGACTGAGTGAGTCTCTGAGTGAGTGTCTGAATGAGTGTCTGAGTGAGTGTCTGAGTGAGTGTCTGAATGACTGAGTGATTGTCTGAATGACTGAGTGAGTGTCTGAATGAGTGTCTGAGTGAGTGTCTGAATGACTGAGTGAGTGTCTGAATGACTGAGTGAGTGTTTGAATGACTGAGTGAGTGTCTGAATGAGTGTCTGAATGAGTGTCTGACTGAGTGTCTGAATGACTGAGTGTCTGAATGACTGAGTGATTGTCTGAATGAGTGTCTGAGTGAGTCTCTGTCTGAGTGTCTGAATGACTGAGTGTCTGAATGACTGAGTGAGTGTCTGAATGACTGAGTGAGTGTCTGAATGACTGAGTGAGTGTCTGAGTGAGTGTCTGAGTGAGTGTCTGAGTGAGTGTCTGAATGAGTGTCTGAGTGAGTGTCTGAGTGACTGAGTCTCTGACTGAGTGTCTGTATGACTGAGTGTCTGAATGAGTGTCTGAGTGAGTCTCTGTCTGAGTGTCTGAATAACTGAGTGTCTGAGTGTCTGAGTGAGTGTCTGAATGACTGAGTGTCTGAATGACTGAATGACTGAGTGAGTGTCTGAGTGAGTCTCTGAGTAAGTGTCTGAATGACTGAGTGAGTGTCTGAATGAGTGTCTGAGTGAGTCTCTGAGTAAGTGTCTGAATGACTGAGTGAGTGTCTGAATGACTGACTGAGTGTCTGAATGAGTGTCTGAATGACTGAGTGTCTGAGTGACTGAGTGAGTGTCTGAATGACTGAGTGAGTGTCTGAGTGAGTGTCTGAGTGAGTCTCTGACTGAGTCTTTGACTGAGTGTCTGAATGACTGAGTGTCTGAATGAATGACTGAGTGTCTGACTGAGTGTCTGAGTGACTGAGTGAGTGTCTGAATGACTGAATGAGTGTCTGAGTGACTGAGTGTCTGAGTGAGTCTCTGACTGAGTCTCTCAATGACTGACAGAATCATCGACAGAGCATCTCGAGTGACCGCTTCTCCCTCCTAACCCCAACACCCCTTAACCTCACCCCCGCCACCACCGCCAGCGCTACCTGTTTCAGGACGAATTGTGCGAGGGAGTCTCCTCGATCCCCTCGGCCGCTTCCTGCTGCTCCCTTGCTAACGAGGAGGACCGGGCCGACTGCCTCGTCTCCCTGCGAGGCAATCTGTCGATCCACAGTGTCCCACTTGCCCCAGCCAGTCAGCTGTGCCACGATCGACGCTGGAAGTCTCACGAATCCTTCGCCAGGTGATGCACGGAGTTAGAGTGAAGGTCTCTCGATCTGTCTGTCTGTGTGTCTCTGTGTGTCTCTGTGTGTGTCTCTGTGTGTCTCTGTGTCTCTGTATCTCTCTCTGTGTCTCTGTGTGTTTCTGTGTGTCTCTGTGTCTCTGTGTCTCTCTCTCTCTCTGTCTCTGTGTGTCTCTCTCTCTGTGTCTCTGTGTCTCTCTCTGTGTCTCTGTGTGTCTCTCTGTCTCTCTGTGTCTCTCTCTCTGTCTCCCTGCGAGGCAATCTGTCGATCCACAGTGTCCCACTTGCCCCAGCCAGTCAGCTGTGCCACGATCGACGCTGGAAGTCTCACGAATCCTTCGCCAGGTGATGCACGGAGTCATAGTGAAGGTCTCTCGATCTGTCTGTGTGTCTCTCTGTGTGTGTGTTTCTGTGTGTCTCTGTGTCTCTGTGTGTCTCTCTCTGTCTGTGTGTCTCTGTGTCTCTGTGTGTCTCTGTGTGTGTCTCTGTGTTTGTCTCTGTGTGTCTCTCTGTGTCGCTGTGTCTCTCTCTGTGTCTCTGTGTGTTTCTGTGTCTCTGTGTGTCTCTCTCTGTGTCTGTCTCTCTCTATGTGTCTCTCTGTGTCTCTCTGTGTGTCTCTGTGTCTGTGTGTCTCTCTCTGTGTCTCTCTCTGTGTCTCCCTGTGTCTCTCTGTGTGTGTCTCTGTGTGTCTCTGTGTCTCTCTCTCTATGTCTCTGTGTCTCTCTCTCTCTGTCTCTGTCTGTGGCTCTCTCTCTCTGTGTCTCTGTGTCTCTCTCTGTGTCTCTGTGTGTCTCTCTGTGTCTCTGTCTCTCTCTATGTCTCTGTGTCTCTCTCTCTGTCTCTGTCTGTGGCTCTCTCTCTGTGTCTCTGTGTCTCTCTCTCTGTCTCTCTGTGTGTCTCTCTGTCTCTCTGTGTCTCTCTCTCTGTCTCCCTGCGAGGCAATCTGTCGATCCACAGTGTCCCACTTGCCCCAGCCAGTCAGCTGTGCCACGATCGACGCTGGAAGTCTCACGAATCCTTCGCCAGGTGATGCACGGAGTTAGAGTGAAGGGTCTCTCGATCTGTCTCTCTGTGTGTGTCTGTGTGTGTGTGTGTCTGTCTCTGTGTCTCTGTGTCTCTCTCTCTCTGTCTCTGTCTGTGGCTCTCTCTCTCTGTCTCTGTCTGTGGCTCTCTCTCTGTGTCTCTGTGTCTCTCTCTGTGTCTCTGTGTCTCTCTCTCTGTCTCTCTGTGTCTCTCTCTGTGTCTCTGTCTCTCTGTGTGTCTCTGTGTGTGTGCGTGTGTCTGTCTGTGTGTCTCTGTGTGTGTCTCTGTGTGTCTCTGTGTCTCTGTATCTCTCTCTGTGTCTCTGTGTGTTTCTGTGTGTCTCTGTGTGTCTCTGTGTCTCTCTCTGTGTCTCTGTGTGTTTCTGTGTGTCTCTCTCTCTCTGTCTCTGTCTGTGGCTCTCTCTCTGTGTCTCTGTGTCTCTCTCTGTGTCTCTGTGTGTCTCTGTGTCTCTGTGTGTTTCTGTGTCTCTCTCTGTGTCTCTGTCTCTCTGTGTGTCTCTGTGTGTGTGCGTGTGTCTGTCTGTGTGTCTCTGTGTGTGTCTCTGTGTGTCTCTGTGTCTCTGTATCTCTCTCTGTGTCTCTGTGTGTTTCTGTGTGTCTCTGTGTCTCTGTGTCTCTCTCTCTCTGTCTCTGTGTGTGTCTCTCTCTCTGTGTCTCTGTGTCTCTCTCTGTGTCTCTGTGTGTTTCTGTGTCTCTGTGTGTCTCTCTCTCTCTCTGTGTCTCTGTGTCTCTCTCTGTGTCTCTGTGTGTCTCTCTGTCTCTCTGTGTCTCTGTGTCTCTCTCTGTGTCTCTGTGTCTCTCTCTGTGTCTCTGTGTCTCTCTGTCTCTCTGTGTCTCTCTCTGTCTCCCTGCGAGGCAATCTGTCGATCCACAGTGTCCCACTTGCCCCAGCCAGTCAGCTGTGCCACGATCGACGCTGGAAGTCTCACGAATCCTTCGCCAGGTGATGCACGGAGTTAGAGTGAAGGGTCTCTCGATCTGTCTCTCTGTGTGTGTCTGTGTGTGTGTGTCTCTGTGTCTCTGTGTGTTTGTGTGTGTCTCTGTGTCTCTGTATCTCTCTCTGTGTCTCTGTGTGTTTCTGTGTGTCTCTGTGTGTGTGTCTCTGTGTCTCTGTGTGTCTGTGTCTCTGTGTGTCTCTGTGTGTCTCTGTGTGTCTCTGTGTCTCTCTCTGTGTCTCTGTGTGTTTCTGTGTGTCTCTGTGTCTCTGTGTGTCTCTGTGTGTCTCTGTGTCTCTGTGTGTCTCTGTGTGTGTCTCTGTCTCTCTCTGTGTCTCTGTGTCTCTCTCTCTCTGTCTCTGTCTGTGGCTCTCTCTCTCTGTGTCTCTGTGTCTCTCTCTGTGTATCTGTGTGTCTCTCTGTCTCTCTGTGTCTCTCTCTCTGTCTCTCTGCGAGGGAATCTGTCGATCCACAGTGTCCCACTTGCCCCAGCCAGTCAGCTGTGCCACGATCGACGCTGGAAGTCTCACGAATCCTTCGCCAGGTGATGCACAGAGTTAGAGTGAAGGGTCTCTCGATCTGTCTGTCTGTGTTTGTCTGTGTGTTTCTGTGTGTCTCTGTGTGTGTTCTGTGTCTCTGTCTCTCTGTGTGTCTCTGTGTGTGTCTCTGTGTGTGTTTCTGTGTCTCTGTGTCTCTGTGTGTGTCTCTGTGTGTCTCTGTGTGTCTCTGTGTGTGTCTCTGTCTCTCTCTATGTCTCTGTGTGTGTCTCTCTCTGTCTCTGTCTGTGGCTCTCTCTCTCTGTGTCTCTGTGTCTCTCTCTGTGTCTCTGTGTGTCTCTCGGTGTCTCTGTGTGTTTCTGTGTGTCTCTGTGTCTCTCTGTGTGTCTCTCTCTGTCTCTGTGTCTCTGTGTCTCTGTGTCTCTCTCTGTCTCTGTGTGTCTCTCTGTCTCTCTGTGTCTCTCTCTCTGTCTCTCTGCGAGGCAATCTGTCGATCCACAGTGTCCCACTTGCCCCAGCCAGTCAGCTGTGCCACGATCGACGCTGGAAGTCTCACGAATCCTTCGCCAGGTGATGCACGGAGTTAGAGTGAAGGGTCTCTCGATCTGTTTGTGTGTGTGTGTGTCTCTCTGTGTGTGTCTCTGTGTTTGTCTGTGTGTCTCTGTGTGTCTTTGTGTGTGTCTGTGTGTCTCTGTGTGTTTCTGTGTGTGTTTCTGTCTCTGTGTGTCTCTGTGTCTCTGTGTCTCTGTGTGTCTCTGTGTGTCTCTGTGTCTCTGTGTGTGTCTCTGTGTTTGTCTCTCTCTCTCTGTGTGTCTCTGTGTCTCTGTGTCTCTCTGTGTCTCTGTGTCTCTCTGTGTGTCCCACTGGCCCCAGCCAGTCAGCTGTGCCACGATCGACGCTGGAAGTCTCACGAATCCTTCGCCAGGTGATGCACGGAGTTAGAGTGAAGGGTCTCTCGATCTGTCTCTCTGTGTGTGTGTGTCTGTCTGTGTGTGTCTCTGTGTGTCTCTGTGTGTCTCTGTGAGTTTCTGTGTGTCTCTTTGTCTCTGTGTGTCTCTGTGTGTGTCTCTGTGTGTGTGTCTCTGTGTCTCTGTGTGTCTGTGTCTCTGTGTGTCTCTGTGTGTCTCTGTGTCTCTCTCTGTCTGTGTGTGTGTCTGTGTGTCTCTGTGTGTCTCTCTCTGTCTGTGTGTGTCTCTGTGTGTCTCTGTGTCTCTCTGTGTTTCTGTGTGTGTGTGTGTCTCTGTGTTTCTCTGTGTGTCTCTGTGTCTCTCTCTCTGTCTCTGTGTCTCTGTGTCTCTCTGTGTGTCTCTGTGTCTCTGTGTCTCTCTGTGTCTCTCTCTCTGTGTCTCTGTGTCTCTCTGTGAGTCCCACTGGCCCCAGCCAGTCAGCTGTGCCACGATCGACGCTGGAAGTCTCACGAATCCTTCGCCAGGTGATGCACGGAGTTAGAGTGAAGGGTCTCGATCTGTGTGTCTTTGTGTCTCTCTGTGTGTGTCTCTGTGTCTCTGTGTGTCTCTCTGTCTCTCTCTCTGTGTCTCTGTGTCTCTGTCTCACCACCACCAGGAGTTTGCCCTGGAGGACCATGTCTGCTCCGACACGGAGGCTCTCTCCCACGTGTCTCTCTGTGTCTCTCTGTCTCTCTCTGTGTGTCTCTGTGTGTGTCTCTGTCTCTCTCTGTGTCTCTGTGTCTCTCTCTGTGTCTCTCTCTATCTTTCTGTGTCTCTGTGTCTCTCTCTGTGTCTCTCTGTGAGTCTCTATCTGTGTCTCTCTCTGTGTCTCTCTCTGTGCGTCTCTGTGTCTCTCTGTGTCTCTGTGTCTCTCTCTGTGTCACTCTCTGTCTTTCTGTGTCTCTGTGTCTCTCTCTGTGTCTCTCTGTGAGTCTCTATCTGTGTCTCTCTCTGTGTCTCTCTCTGTGCATCTCTGTGTCTCTCTGTGTCTCTGTGTCTCTCTCTGTGTCTCTCTGTGTCTCTCTGTCTGTGTCTCTCTGTGAGTCTCTCTGTGTGTCAGTATCTCTGTGTCTCTGTGTCTCTCTCTGTCTCTCAGTGTGTCTCTGTGTCTCTGTGTCTCTGTGTCTCTCTCTCTGTCTGTCTCTCTGTGTCTCTCTCTGTGTCTCTCTGTGTCTCTCTGTCTGTGTCTCTCTGTGAGTCTCTCTGTGTGTCAGTATCTCTGTGTCTCTCTGTGTCTCTGTGTCTCTCTCTGTGTCTCTCTCTGTGTGTCTCTGTGTCTCTCTCTATGTCTCTGTGTCTCTCTGTGTGTCTCTGTGTCTCTCTCTGTGTGTCTCTGTGTGTCTCTGTGTCTCTGTGTCTCTGTGTCTCTCTCTATGTCTCTGTGTCTCTATCTGTGTCTCTATCTGTGTCTCTGTGTCTCTCTGTGAGTCTCTATGTCTCTGTGTCTCTGTCTCTCTCTGTGTGTCTCTGTGTCTCTCTCTGTGTCTCTATGTGTCTCTCTCTGTGTCTCTCTCTATGTCTCTGTGTCTCTCTCTGTGTCTCTCTGTGTCTCTCTCTGTGTCTCTCTCTGTGTCTCTGTGTCTCTCTCTGTGTCTCTATGTGTCTCTCTCTCTCTGTGTCTCTCTCTGTGTCTCTGTGTCTCTCTC
This sequence comes from Petromyzon marinus, assembly GCF_010993605.1. Lineage (NCBI taxonomy): Eukaryota > Metazoa > Chordata > Hyperoartia > Petromyzontiformes > Petromyzontidae > Petromyzon > Petromyzon marinus. The sequence continues at coordinate 15,716 of NW_022638502.1, forward strand.
TGTGTCTCTATGTGTCTCTCTCTCTGTGTCTCTCTCTGTGTCTCTGCGTCTCTCTGTGAGTCTCTATGTCTCTGTGTCTCTCTGTGTGTCTCTGTGTCTCTCTCTGTGTCTCTCTGTGTCTCTCTGTGAGTCTCTGTGTGTCTCTCTCTGTGTCTCTCTCTGTGTCTCTCTCTGTGTCTCTGTCTCTCTCTCTGTGTCTCTCTCTGTCTCTGTGTCTCTCTCTGTGTCTCTATCTGTGTCTCTCTCTGTGTGTCTCTCTCTGTGTCTCTGTGTCTCTCTCTGTGTCTCTGTCTCTCTCTCTCTCTGTGTCTCTCTCTATGTCTCTGTGTCTCTCTCTGTGTCTCTATCTGTGTCTCTCTCTGTGTGTCTCTCTCTCTGTGTCTCTGTGTGTCTCTGTGTCTCTCTCCGTGTCTCTCTCTCTCTGAGTCTCTGTGTCTCTGTGTGTCTCTCTCTGTGTCTCTGTGTCTCTCTCTCTGTGTCTCTCTCTGTGTCTCTGTGTGTCTCTCTCTGTGTCTCTGTGTCTCTGTGTCTCTCTGTGTCTCTGTGTGTCTCTCTCTGTGTCTCTGTGTCTCTGTGTCTCTCTCCGTGTCTCTCTCTCTCTGTGTCTCTGTGTCTCTGTGTCTCTCTCTCTGTGTCTCTATGTGAGTCTCTGTGTCTCTCTCTCTGTGTCTCTCTCTGTGTCTCTGTGTCTCTGTGTCTCTGTGTCTCTCTCTCTCTGTGAGTCTCTGTGTCTCTGTGTCTCTCTCCGTGTCTCTTTCTCTCTGTGAGTCTCTGTGTCTCTGTGTCTCTCTCTCTGTCTCTCTCTCTGTGTCTCTCTCGCTGTCTCTGTGTCTCTCTCTGTGTCTCTCTCTGTGTCTCTGTGTCTCTCTCTGTCTCTCTCTTTGTGAGTCTCTCTGTGTCTCTCTGTGTCTCTCTGTGTATCTCTCTATGTCTCTGTGTCTCTCTCTGTGTCTCTGTGTCTCTGTCTCTCTCTCTGTGTGTCAGTATCTCTGTGTCTCTCTCTGTGAGTCTCTGTGTCTCTGTGTCTCTCTGTGTCTCTCTCTATGTCTCTGTCTCTCTCTGTGAGTCTCTGTGTCTCTGTGTCTCTGTGTCTCTGTGTCTTTGTCTGTGTCTCTCTCTGTGTGTCTCTCTCTCTGTGAGTCTCTGTGTGTCTCTGTGTCTCTGTGTGTCTCTCTCTGTGTCTCTCTCTGTGAGTCTCTGTGTCTCTCTCTGTGTCTCTGTGTCTCTCTCTGAGTCTCTCTCTATGTCTCTGTGTCTCTCTCTGTGTCTCTCTCTGTGAGTCTCTCTGTGTCTCTGTGTCTCTCTGTGTCTCTCTGTGTCTCTCTCTATGTCTCTGTTTCTCTCTCTGTGTCTCTCTCTGTGTCTCTGTGTCTCTGTGTCTCTCTGTGTCTCTCTCTGTGTCTCTGTGTCTCTGTGTCTCTCTGTGTCTCTCTCTGTGTCTCTCTCTATGTCTCTGTGTCTCTCTCTGTGTCTCTCTCTATGTCTCTGTGTCTCTGTGTCTCTGTCTCTCTCTCTGTGTGTCAGTATCTCTGTGTCTCTCTCTGTGAGTCTCTGTGTCTCTGTGTCTCTCTGTGTCTCTCTCTATGTCTCTGTGTCTCTCTGTGAGTCTCTGTGTCTCTCTCTATGTCTCTGTGTCTCTCTATGAGTCTCTGTGTCTCTGTGTCTCTCTCCATGTCTCTGTGTCTCTCTCTGTGTCTTTCTCTGTGTCTCTTTCTGTGTCTCTCTCTGTGCCTCTGTGTCTCTCTCTATGTCTCTCTCTCTCTGTGAGTCTCTGTGTCTCTGTGTCTCTGTGTCTCTGTGTCTCTCTGTGAGTCTCTGTGTCTCTCTCTCTGTGTCTCTCTCTGTGTCTCTGAGTCTCTCTCTATGTCTCTGTGTCTCTCTCTGTGTCTCTCTCTCTGTGTCTCTGTGTCTCTCTCTATGTCTCTGTGTGTCTCTCTCTGTGTCTCTGTGTCTCTATCTTTGTCTCTCTCTGTGTCTCTCTCTGTGTCTGTGTGTCTCTGTGTCTCTCTCTCTGTGAGTCTCTGTGTCTCTGTGTCTCTCTCTGTCTCTCTCTCTGTGAGTCTCTGTGTATCTGTGTCTCTCTCCGTGTCTCTCTCTCTCTCTGTGTCTCTGTGTCTCTCTGTGTCTCTCTCTCTCTGTGAGTCTCTGTGTCTCTCTCTCTGTGTCTCTCTCTCTCTGTGAGTCTCTGTGTCTCTGTGTCTCTCTCTCTCTGTGAGTCTCTGTGTCTCTGTGTCTCTCTCCGTGTCTCTCTCTCTCTGTGAGTCTCTGTGTCTCTGTGTCTCTCTCCGTGTCTCTCTCTCTGTGAGTCTCTGTGTCTCTGTGTCTCTCTCTCTGTCTCTCTCTCTCTGTGAGTCTCTGTGTCTCTGTGTCTCTCTCTGTCTCTCTCTCTGTGAGTCTCTGTGTCTCTCTCTGTGTCTCTCTGTGTGTCTCTGTGTCTCTCTCTCTCTGTGTGTCTCTCTCTCTCTCTGTGTCTCTGTGTCTCTCTCTGTGTCTCTCTCTGTGCATCTCTGTGTCTCTCTGTGTCTCTGTGTCTCTCTCTGTGTCTCTCTGTGTCTCTCTGTCTGTGTCTCTCTGTGAGTCTCTCTGTGTGTCAGTATCTCTGTGTCTCTGTGTCTCTCTCTGTCTCTCAGTGTGTCTCTGTGTCTCTGTGTCTCTGTGTCTCTCTCTCTGTCTGTCTCTCTGTGTCTCTCTCTGTGTCTCTCTGTGTCTCTCTGTCTGTGTCTCTCTGTGAGTCTCTCTGTGTGTCAGTATCTCTGTGTCTCTCTGTGTCTCTGTGTCTCTCTCTGTGTCTCTCTCTGTGTGTCTCTGTGTCTCTCTCTATGTCTCTGTGTCTCTCTGTGTGTCTCTGTGTCTCTCTCTGTGTGTCTCCGTGTGTCTCTGTGTCTCTGTGTCTCTGTGTCTCTCTCTATGTCTCTGTGTCTCTATCTGTGTCTCTATCTGTGTCTCTGTGTCTCTCTGTGAGTCTCTATGTCTCTGTGTCTCTGTCTCTCTCTGTGTGTCTCTGTGTCTCTCTCTGTGTCTCTATGTGTCTCTCTCTGTGTCTCTCTCTATGTCTCTGTGTCTCTCTCTGTGTCTCTATGTGTCTCTCTCTGTGTCTCTCTCTATGTCTCTGTGTCTCTCTCTGTGTCTCTATGTGTCTCTCTCTCTCTGTGTCTCTCTCTGTGTCTCTGTGTCTCTCTCTGTGTCTCTATGTGTCTCTCTCTCTGTGTCTCTCTCTGTGTCTCTGCGTCTCTCTGTGAGTCTCTGTGTCTCTGTGTCTCTCTCTGTGTCTCTGTGTCTCTCTCTGTGTCTCTCTGTGTCTCTCTGTGAGTCTCTGTGTGTCTCTCTCTGTGTCTCTCTCTGTGTCTCTCTCTGTGTCTCTGTCTCTCTCTCTGTGTCTCTCTCTATGTCTCTGTGTCTCTCTCTGTGTCTCTATCTGTGTCTCTCTCTGTGTGTCTCTCTCTGTGTCTCTGTGTCTCTCTCTGTGTCTCTGTCTCTCTCTCTCTGTGTCTCTCTCTATGTCTCTGTGTCTCTCTCTGTGTCTCTATCTGTGTCTCTCTCTGTGTGTCTCTCTCTCTGTGTCTCTGTGTGTCTCTGTGTCTCTCTCCGTGTCTCTCTCTCTCTGAGTCTCTGTGTCTCTGTGTGTCTCTCTCTGTGTCTCTGTGTGTCTCTCTCTGTGTCTCTCTCTGTGTCTCTGTGTGTCTCTCTCTGTGTCTCTGTGTCTCTGTGTCTCTCTGTGTCTCTGTGTGTCTCTCTCTGTGTCTCTGTGTCTCTCTCCGTGTCTCTCTCTCTCTGTGTCTCTGTGTCTCTGTGTCTCTCTCTCTCTGTGTCTCTATGTGAGTCTCTCTGTGTCTCTCTCTGTGTCTCTGTGTCTCTCTCTCTGTGTCTCTCTCTGTGTCTCTGTGTCTCTGTGTCTCTCTCTCTCTGTGAGTCTCTGTGTCTCTGTGTCTCTCTCCGTGTCTCTTTCTCTCTGTGAGTCTCTGTGTCTTTGTGTCTCTCTCTCTGTCTCTCTCTCTGTGTCTCTCTCGCTGTCTCTGTGTCTCTCTCTGTGTCTCTCTCTGTGTCTCTGTGTCTCTCTCTGTCTCTCTCTCTGTGAGTCTCTCTGTGTCTCTCTGTGTCTCTCTGTGTATCTCTCTATGTCTCTGTGTCTCTCTCTGTGTATCTGTGTCTCTGTCTCTCTCTCTGTGTGTCAGTATCTCTGTGTCTCTCTCTGTGAGTCTCTGTGTCTCTGTGTCTCTCTGTGTCTCTCTCTATGTCTCTGTCTCTCTCTGTGAGTCTCTGTGTCTCTGTGTCTCTGTGTCTCTGTGTCTTTGTCTGTGTCTCTCTCTCTGTGTCTCTCTCTCTGTGAGTCTCTGTGTGTCTCTGTGTCTCTGTGTGTCTCTCTCTGTGTCTCTCTCTGTGAGTCTCTGTGTCTCTCTCTGTGTCTCTGTGTCTCTCTCTGAGTCTCTCTCTATGTCTCTGTGTCTCTCTCTGTGTCTCTCTCTGTGAGTCTCTCTGTGTCTCTGTGTCTCTCTGTGTCTCTCTGTGTCTCTCTCTATGTCTCTGTTTCTCTCTCTGTGTCTCTCTCTGTGTCTCTGTGTCTCTGTGTCTCTCTGTGTCTCTCTCTGTGTCTCTGTGTCTCTGTGTGTCTCTCTCTGTGTCTCTCTCTATGTCTCTGTGTCTCTCTCTGTGTCTCTCTCTATGTCTCTGTGTCTCTGTGTCTCTGTCTCTCTCTCTGTGTGTCAGTATCTCTGTGTCTCTCTCTGTGAGTCTCTGTGTCTCTGTGTCTCTCTGTGTCTCTCTCTATGTCTCTGTGTCTCTCTGTGAGTCTCTGTGTCTCTCTCTATGTCTCTGTGTCTCTCTATGAGTCTCTGTGTCTCTGTGTCTCTCTCCATGTCTCTGTGTCTCTCTCTGTGTCTTTCTCTGTGTCTCTTTCTGTGTCTCTCTCTGTGCCTCTGTGTCTCTCTCTATGTCTCTCTCTCTCTGTGAGTCTCTGTGTCTCTGTGTCTCTGTGTCTCTGTGTCTCTCTGTGAGTCTCTGTGTCTCTCTCTCTGTGTCTCTCTCTGTGTCTCTGAGTCTCTCTCTATGTCTCTGTGTCTCTCTCTGTGTCTCTCTCTCTGTGTCTCTGTGTCTCTCTCTATGTCTCTGTGTGTCTCTCTCTGTGTCTCTGTGTCTCTATCTTTGTCTCTCTCTGTGTCTCTCTCTGTGTCTTTGTGTCTCTGTGTCTCTCTCTCTGTGAGTCTCTGTGTCTCTGTGTCTCTCTCTGTCTCTCTCTCTGTGAGTCTCTGTGTATCTGTGTCTCTCTCCGTGTCTCTCTCTCTCTCTGTGTCTCTGTGTCTCTCTGTGTCTCTCTCTCTCTGTGAGTCTCTGTGTGTCTCTCTCTGTGTCTCTCTCTCTCTGTGAGTCTCTGTGTCTCTGTGTCTCTCTCTCTCTGTGAGTCTCTGTGTCTCTGTGTCTCTCTCCGTGTCTCTCTCTCTCTGTGAGTCTCTGTGTCTCTGTGTCTCTCTCTCTGTGTCTCTCTCTCTGTGAGTCTCTGTGTCTCTGTGTCTCTCTCTCTGTGAGTCTCTGTGTCTCTGTGTCTCTCTCCGTGTCTCTCTCTCTCTCTCTGTGAGTCTCTGTGTATCTGTGTCTCTCTCTCTGTGTCTCTCTCTCTCTCTGTGTCTCTGTGTCTCTCTCTGTGTCTCTCTCTGTGTCTCTGTGTCTCTGTGTCTCTCTCTCTGTGTCTCTCTGTGTGTCTCTGTGTCTCTCTCTCTCTGTGTCTCTGTGTGTGTCTCTCTCTGTGTCTCTGTGTCTCTGTGTCTCTCTCTCTCTGTGTCTCTCCAACCCCCAGCTTGTTGTGGGAGTTTGGCCGGAGACATCCACGGGCAGCAGACAGCCAAGTGGAGGAGCTAGCGGAGAGATTCTCAAAAATCGGGGACGCCTGCTGTGACCTCGCCGACGAGAAGGAGTGCATCACTAGAGGGGTGACTAGACTCACCAGTCAGTCAGTCAGTCACTCAGTCAGTCACTCAGTCAGTCACTCAGTCAGTCACTCACTCAGTCAGTCAGTCACTCACTCAGTCACTCAGTCACTCAATCATTCACCTACTCACTCACTCTGTCACTCAGTCACTCAGTCAGTCAGTCACTCAGTCAGTGACTCAGTCAGTCAGTCAGTCAGTCAGTCAGTGACTCAGTCAGTCACTCAGTCACTCAGTCAGTCACTCAGTCACTCAGTCAGTCAGTCAGTCAGTCACTCAGTCACTCACTCAGTCACTCAGTCACTCAGTCACTCAGTCAATCACCCACTCACTCACCTACTCACCCACTCACTCACTCAGTCACTCAGTCAGTCAGTCACTCAGTCACTCAGTCAGTCACTCAGTCAGTCACTCAGTCACTCACTTAGTCAGTCAGTCACTCACTCACCCACTCACCACTCACCCACTCACTCAGTTATTCAGTCACTCAGTCACTGAGTCACTCACTCATTCACTCACTCACTCAGTCACTCACTCAGTCACTCACCTGCTCAGTCACTCACTCAGTCACTCACCCACCCACCCACCCACTTGTACCCACAGAGAGAAGCGATACACCAGGAGGTGTCTGCTGCCTATGCTGACGCCGCTCAACTCTGCAGCTCTTTGCAGGCCTTGGGGGCTCAGAAATTCCTCGGCAGGTGAGGGAGAGATACACAGAGACACATGGAGATACATAGAGATACATAGAGACACGTAGAGATACATAGAGACTCATAGAGATACATAGAGATACATAGAGATACATAGAGACTCATAGAGATACATAGAGATACATAGAGACTCGTAGAGATACATAGAGATACATAGAGACACATAGAGATATATAGAGATACATAGAGACTCATAGAGATACATGGAGACTCATAGAGATACATATAGATACATAGAGATACATAGAGATACATAGAGATACATAGAGATATATAGAGATACATAGAGACTCATAGAGATACATAGAGACTCATAGAGACACATAGAGATATATAGAGATACATAGAGATACATAGAGACACATAGAGATATATAGAGATACATAGAGACTCATAGAGATACATAGAGATACATAGAGACTCATAGAGACACACAGGGACTCGTAGAGACACATAGAGATACATAGAGATACATAGAGACTCATAGAGATACATAGAGACTCGTAGAGATACATAGAGATACATAGAGACACATAGAGATATATAGAGATACATAGAGACTCATAGAGATATATAGAGATATATAGAGATACACAGAGACTCATAGAGATACATAGAGATACATAGAGACTCGTAGAGACTCAGAGATACATAGAGACTCATAGAGATACATAGAGATACATAGAGACTCATAGATACTCATAGATACTCATAGAGATACATAGAGATACATAGATATATATAGAGATATATAGAGATACATAGAGATACATAGAGATACATATAGACTCATGGGGACACATAGAGATACATAGAGACACATAGAGATACATAGAGATACATAGAGACTCATAGAGACACATAGAGATACATAGAGACTCATAGAGACACATAGAGATACATAGAGACTCATAGAGATACATAGAGACTCATAGAGACTCATAGAGATACATAGAGACTCATAGAGATACATAGAGATATATAGAGACTCATAGAGATACATAGAGATACATAGAGATACATAGTGATATATAGAGATACATAGAGATACATAGAGACTCGTAGAGATACATAGAGATACATATAGATGCATAGAGATACATAGAGATATATAGAGATACATAGAGATACATAGAGATATATAGAGATACATAGAGATACATAGAGACTCATAGAGATACATAGAGATATATAGAGACTCATAGAGATACATAGAGATACATAGAGACTCATAGAGATATATAGAGACTCATAGAGATACATAGAGATACATAGAGATACATAGTGATATATAGAGATACATAGAGATACATAGAGACTCGTAGAGATACATAGAGATACATAGAGACTCATAGATACTCATAGATACTCATAGAGATACATAGAGATATATAGATACTCATAGAGATACATAGAGATACATAGAGATATATAGAGATATATAGAGATACATAGAGATACATAGAGATACATATAGACTCATGGGGACACATAGAGATACATAGAGACACATAGAGATACATAGAGATACATAGAGACTCATAGAGACACATAGAGATACATAGAGACTCATAGAGACACATAGAGATACATAGAGACTCATAGAGATACATAGAGACTCATAGAGACTCATAGAGATACATAGAGACTCATAGAGATACATAGAGATATATAGAGACTCATAGAGATACATAGAGATACATAGAGATACATAGTGATATATAGAGATACATAGAGATACATAGAGACTCGTAGAGATACATAGAGATACATATAGATACATAGAGATACATAGAGATATATAGAGATACATAGAGATACATAGAGATATATAGAGATATATAGAGATACATAGAGATACATAGAGACTCATAGAGATACATAGAGATATATAGAGACTCATAGAGATACATAGAGATACATAGAGATACATAGAGACCCACAGAGACACATAGAGACTCATAGAGATACATAGAGACTCATAGAGATACATAGAGATTCATAGAGACTCATAGAGACTCATAGAGATACATAGAGATGCATAGAGATACATAGAGATATATAGAGATACATGGAGATACATAGAGATACATAGAGATATATAGAGATACATAGAGATACATAGAGATATATAGAGATACATAGAGACACATGGAGATACATAGAGATACATAGAGATACATAGAGACTCATAGAGACACATAGAGATACATAGAGACTCATAGAGATACATAGAGACTCATAGAGACTCATAGAGATACATAGAGACTCATAGAGATACATAGAGATATATAGAGACTCATAGAGATACATAGAGATACATAGAGATACATAGTGATATATAGAGATACATAGAGATACATAGAGACTCGTAGAGATACATAGAGATACATATAGATACATAGAGATACATAGAGATACATAGAGATATATAGAGATACATAGAGATACATAGAGATATATAGAGATATATAGAGATACATAGAGATACATAGAGACACATAGAGATATATAGAGATACATAGAGATACATAGAGACACATAGAGATATATAGAGATACATAGAGATACATAGAGACTCATAGAGATACATAGAGATATATAGAGACTCATAGAGATACATAGAGATACATAGAGATACATAGAGACCCACAGAGACACATAGAGACTCATAGAGATACATAGAGACTCATAGAGATACATAGAGATTCATAGAGACTCATAGAGATACATAGAGATGCATAGAGATACATAGAGATATATAGAGATACATGGAGATACATAGAGATACATAGAGATATATAGAGATACATAGAGATACATAGAGATATATAGAGATACATAGAGACACATGGAGATACATAGAGATACATAGAGATACATAGAGACACGTAGAGATACATGGAGATACATAGAGATACATAGAGATACATAGAAATATATAGAGATATATAGAGATACATAGAGATACATGGAGATACATAGAGATATATAGAGATACATAGAGATACATAGAGATACATATAGACTCATGGGGACACATAGAGATACATAGAGACACATAGAGATACATAGAGATACATAGAGACTCATAGAGACACATAGAGATACATAGAGACTCATAGAGACACATAGAGATACATAGAGACTCATAGAGATACATAGAGACTCATAGAGACTCATAGAGATACATAGAGACTCATAGAGATACATAGAGATATATAGAGACTCATAGAGATACATAGAGATACATAGAGATACATAGTGATATATAGAGATACATAGAGATACATAGAGACTCGTAGAGATACATAGAGATACATATAGATACATAGAGATACATAGAGATACATAGAGATATATAGAGATACATAGAGATACATAGAGATATATAGAGATATATAGAGATACATAGAGATACATAGAGACACATAGAGATACATAGAGATACATAGAGACTCATAGAGATACATAGAGATATATAGAGACTCATAGAGATACATAGAGATACATAGAGATACATAGAGACCCACAGAGACACATAGAGACTCATAGAGATACATAGAGACTCATAGAGATACATAGAGACTCATAGAGACTCATAGAGATACATAGAGATGCATAGAGATACATAGAGATATATAGAGATACATGGAGATACATAGAGATACATAGAGATACATAGAGATACATAGAGATATATAGAGATACATAGAGACACATGGAGATACATAGAGATACATAGAGATACATAGAGACACGTAGAGATACATGGAGATACATAGAGATACATAGAGATACATAGAAATATATAGAGATATATAGAGATACATAGAGATACATGGAGATACATAGAGATATATAGAGATACATAGAGATACATAGAGATACATATAGACTCATGGGGACACATAGAGATACATAGAGACACATAGAGATACATAGAGATACATAGAGACTCATAGAGACACATAGAGATACATAGAGACTCATAGAGACACATAGAGATACATAGAGACTCATAGAGATACATAGAGACTCATAGAGACTCATAGAGATACATAGAGACTCATAGAGATACATAGAGATATATAGAGACTCATAGAGATACATAGAGATACATAGAGATACATAGTGATATATAGAGATACATAGAGATACATAGAGACTCGTAGAGATACATAGAGATACATATAGATACATAGAGATACATAGAGATACATAGAGATATATAGAGATACATAGAGATACATAGAGATATATAGATATATAGAGATACATAGAGATACATAGAGACACATAGAGATATATAGAGATACATAGAGATACATAGAGACTCATAGAGATACATAGAGATATATAGAGACTCATAGAGATACATAGAGATACATAGAGATACATAGAGACCCACAGAGACACATAGAGACTCATAGAGATACATAGAGACTCATAGAGATACTTAGAGACTCATAGAGACTCATAGAGATACATAGAGATGCATAGAGATACATAGAGATATATAGAGATACATGGAGATACATAGAGATACATAGAGATATATAGAGATACATAGAGATACATAGAGGTATATAGAGATACATAGAGACACATGGAGATACATAGAGATACATAGAGATACATAGAGACACGTAGAGATACATGGAGATACATAGAGAAACATAGAGATACATAGAAATATATAGAGATATATAGAGATAAATAGAGATACATGGAGATACATAGAGATATATAGAGATACATAGAGATACATAGAGACTCATAGAGATACATAGAGATACATAGAGATACATAGAGATACATAGAAATATATAAAGACTCATAGAGATATATAGAGATACATAGAGATACATAGAGATATATAGAGATACA
>NW_022638503.1:5000-27307 GCF_010993605.1 Petromyzon marinus
TGATAGTGGTGGTGGTGGTTGTGGTGGTGGTGGTTGTGGTGGTGGTGGTGGTTGTGGTGGTGGTGATGGTGGTGGTTGTGGTGGTGGTGATGGTGGTGGTTGTGGTGGTGTTGGTGATGGTGGTGGTTGTGGTGGTGATGATGGTGGTGATGGTGGTGGTGGTAGTAGTGATGGTGGTGGTGGTTGTGGTGGTGGTGGTTGTGATGGTGGTGGTGGTGGTGATGGTGGTGGTGTTGATGGTGGTGGTGATGATGGTGGTGATGGTGGTAGTTGTGGTGGTGATGATGGTGGTGATGGTGGTGGTGATGTTGATGGTGGTGGTGTTGATGGTGGTGGTTGTGGTGGTGATGATGGTGGTGATGTTGATGTTGATGGTGGTGGTGTTGATGGTGGTGGTGATGGTGGTGGTGGTGATGGTGTTGGTGATGGTGGTGGTGATGATGGTGGTGATGGTGGTGATGGTGGTGGTGGTGATGGTGATGGTGGTGATGGTGGTATTGATGGTGGTGGTGATGATGGTGGTGGTGATGGTGATGATGATGTTGAGGGTGATGATGATGTTGATGATGATGATGATGTTGAGGGTGATGATGATGTTGATGTTGAGGGTGATGTTGATGATGATGATGTTGATGATGTTGAGGGTGATGATGATGTTGATGAGGGTGATGATGTTGAGGGTGATGATGATGTTGAGGGTGATGTTGATGATGATGATGATGTTGATGATGTTGAGGGTGATGATGATGATGTTGATGATGATGATGTTGATGATGATGATGGTGATGATGATGATGGAGAGTCCCATCACCAGGCACGCCAAGTGACAATGCGCCTGAATACCGCGCTCTGTGTGAAGGCGGAGGGGCGGGGCTGGGGGGGGTGAGGGGGGGTGAGGGGGGAGGGGCTCAAGTTTGGAGAATAGAACTCCCCACGTGACTCTCTCTCCCCGTGTCTCTCTCTCTCTCCGTGTCTCTCTCTCCCCGTGTCTCTCTCCGTGTCTCTCTCTCTCCCCGTGGTTCTCTCTCCCCGTGTCTCTCTCTCCCCGTGTCTCTCTCTCCCCGTGTCTCTCTCTCCCCGTGTCTCTCTCTCCCCGTGTCTCTCTCTCCCCGTGTCTCTCTCTCCCCGTGTCTCTCTCTCCCCGTGTCTCTCTCTCCCCGTGTCTCTCTCTCCCCGTGTCTCTCTCTCCCCGTGTCTCTCTCTCCCCGTGTCTCTCTCTCCCCGTGTCTCTCTCTCCCCGTGTCTCTCTCTCCCCGTGTCTCTCTCTCCCCGTGTCTCTCTCTCCCCGTGTCTCTCTCTCCCCGTGTCTCTCTCTCCCCGTGTCTCTCTCTCCCCGTGTCTCTCTCTCCCCGTGTCTCTCTCTCCCCGTGTCTCTCTCTCCCCGTGTCTCTCTCTCCCCGTGTCTCTCTCTCCCCGTGTCTCTCTCTCCCCACGTGTCTCTCTCTCCCCGTGTCTCTCTCTCCCCGTGTCTCTCTCTCCCCGTGTCTCTCTCTCCCCGTGTCTCTCTCTCCCCGTGTCTCTCTCTCCCCGTGTCTCTCTCTCCCCCGTGTCTCTCTCCCCCCGTGTCTCTCTCCCCCCGTGTCTCTCTCCCCCCGTGTCTCTCTCTCCCCGTGTCTCTCTCTCCCCGTGTCTCTCTCTCCCCGTGTCTCTCTCTCCCCGTGTCTCTCTCTCCCCGTGTCTCTCTCTCCCCGTGTCTCTCTCTCCCGTGTCTCTCTCTCCCCGTGTCTCTCTCTCCCCGTGTCTCTCTCTCCCCGTGTCTCTCTCTCCCCGTGTCTCTCTCTCCCCGTGTCTCTCTCTCCCCGTGTCTCTCTCTCCCCGTGTCTCTCTCTCCCCGTGTCTCTCTCTCCCCGTGTCTCTCTCTCCCCGTGTCTCTCTCTCGCCGTGTCTCTCTCTCCCCGTGTCTCTCTCTCCCCGTGTCTCTCTCTCCCCGTGTCTCTCTCTCCCCGTGTCTCTCTCTCCCCGTGTCTCTCTCTCCCCGTGTCTCACTCTCCCCGTGTCTCTCTCTCCCCGTGTCTCTCTCTCCCCGTGTCTCTCTCTCCCCGTGTCTCTCTCTCCCCGTGTCTCTCTCTCCCCGTGTCTCTCTCTCCCCGTGTCTCTCTCTCCCCGTGTCTCTCTCTCCCCGTGTCTCTCTCTCCCCGTGTCTCTCTCTCCCCGTGTCTCTCTCTCCCCGTGTCTCTCTCTCCCCGTGTCTCTCTCTCCCCGTGTCTCTCTCTCCCCGTGTCTCTCTCTCCCCGTGTCTCTCTCTCCCCGTGTCTCTCTCTCTCCCCGTGTCTCTCTCTCTCCCCGTGTCTCTCTCTCTCCCCGTGTCTCTCTCTCTCCCCGTGTCTCTCTCTCCCCGTGTCTCTCTCCCCGTGTCTCTCTCCCCGTGTCTCTCTCCCCGTGTCTCTCTCCCCGTGTCTCTCTCCCCGTGTCTCTCTCCCCGTGTCTCTCTCCCCGTGTCTCTCTCCCCGTGTCTCTCTCCCCGTGTCTCTCTCCCCGTGTCTCTCTCCCCGTGTCTCTCTCCCCGTGTCTCTCTCCCCGTGTCTCTCCCTCTCCGTGTTTCTCTCCCTCTCCGTGTCTCTCTCCCTCTCCGTGTCTCTCTCCCTCTCCGTGTCTCTCTCCCCGTGTCTCTCTCCGTGTCTCTCTCTCTCCCCGTGTCTCTCCCTCCCCGTGTCTCTCTCTCCCAGTATCTCCCTCCCCGTGTCTCTCTCCGTGTCTCTCTCTCTCCCCGTGTCTCTCCCTCCCCGTGTCTCTCTCTCCCAGTATCTCCCTCCCCGTGTCTCTCTCCCCGTGTCTCTCTCACCCCGTGTCTCACTCCCCGTGTCTCCCTCACCGTGTCTCCCTCCCCGTGTCTCTCTTCCCGTGTCTCTCTCTCTCCCCGTGTCTCTCTCTCCCCGTGTCTCTCTCTCTGTCCCCGTGTCTCTCTCTGTCCCCGTGTCTCTCTCTGTCCCCGTGTCTCTCTCTCTCCGTGTCTCTCTCCCCGTGTCTCTCTCCCCGTGTCTCTCTCCCCGTGTCTCTCTCTACCCGTGTCTCTCTCTCCCCGTGTCTCTCTCCCCGTGTCTCTCTCCCCGTGTCTCTCTCCCCGTGTCTCTCCCTGTGTGTCTCTCTCCCCGTGTCTCTCTCCCCGTGTCTCTCTCCCCGTGTCTCTCCCTGTGTCTCTCTCTGTGTCTCTCTCTCTCCCCGTGTCTCTCTCCCCGTGTCTCCCTCCCCGTGTCTCTCCCTCCCAGTGTCTCTCTCCCCGTGTCTCTCTCTGTCCCCGTGTCTCTCTCCCCGTGTCTCTCTCTCCCCGTGTCTCTCTCCCCGTGTCTCTCTCCCCGTGTCTCTCCCTCTCCGTGTTTCTCTCCCTCTCCGTGTCTCTCTCCCTCTCCGTGTCTCTCTCCCTCTCCGTGTCTCTCTCCCCGTGTCTCTCTCCGTGTCTCTCTCTCTCCCCGTGTCTCTCCCTCCCCGTGTCTCTCTCTCCCAGTATCTCCCTCCCCGTGTCTCTCTCCGTGTCTCTCTCTCCCCGTGTCTCTCCCTCCCCGTGTCTCTCTCTCCCAGTATCTCCCTCCCCGTGTCTCTCTCCCCGTGTCTCTCTCACCCCGTGTCTCCCTCCCCGTGTCTCCCTCCCCGTGTCTCCCTCCCCGTGTCTCTCTTCCCGTGTCTCTCTCCCCGTGTCTCTCTCTCTCCCCGTGTCTCTCTCTCCCCGTGTCTCTCTCTCTCTGTCCCCGTGTCTCTCTCTGTCCCCGTGTCTCTCTCTGTCCCCGTGTCTCTCTCTCTCCGTGTCTCTCTCCCCGTGTCTCTCTCCCCGTGTCTCTCTCCCCGTGTCTCTCTCTACCCGTGTCTCTCTCTCCCCGTGTCTCTCTCCCCGTGTCTCTCTCCCCGTGTCTCTCTCCCCGTCTCTCTCCCTGTGTCTCTCTCTCCCCGTGTCTCTCTCCCCGTGTCTCTCTCCCCGTGTCTCTCCCTGTGTCTCTCTCTGTGTCTCTCTCTCTCCCCGTGTCTCTCTCCCCGTGTCTCCCTCCCCGTGTCTCTCCCTCCCAGTGTCTCTCTCCCCGTGTCTCTCTCTGTCCCCGTGTCTCTCTCCCCGTGTCTCTCTCCCCGTGTCTCTCTCTCCCCGTGTCTCTCCCCGTGTCTCTCTCTCTCCCCGTGTCTCACCCCGTATCTTTCTCACCCCGTGTCTCTCTCTCTCCCCGTGTCTCTCTCTCACCCCGTGTCTCTCTCCCTCCCCGTGTCTCTCCCCGTGTCTCTCTCTCTCCCCGTGTCTCACCCCGTGTCTCTCTGACCCCGTGTCTCTCCCTCCCCGTGTCTCTCTCTCTCCCCGTGTCTCACCCCGTGTCTCTCTCTCACCCCGTGTCTCTCTCTCTCCCCGTGTCTCTCTCCCTCCCCGTGTCTCTCTCCCCGTGTCTCTCCCTCCCCGTGTCTCTCTCCCCGTGTCTCTCTCTCCCCGTGTCTCTCTCCCTCCCCGTGTCTCTCTCCCTCCCCGTGTCTCTCTCCCCGTGTCTCTCTCTCCCCGTGTCTCTCTCCCTCCCCGTGTCTCTCTCCCCGTGTCTCTCTCTCTCCCCGTGTCTCTCTCTCTCTCTCCCCGTGTCTCTCTCTCTCCCCGTGTCTCTCTCTCTCTCTCTCCGTGTCTCTCTCTCTCCCCGTGTCTTTCCCTCCCCGTGTCTCTCTCTCTTTCCCCGTGTCTCTCTCCCCGTGTCTCTCTCTCTTTCCCCGTGTCTCCCTCCCCGTGTCTCCCTCCCCGTGTCTCTCTCCCCGTGTCTCTCTCTCTCACCCCGTGTCTCTCTCCCTCCCCGTGTCTCTTCCTCCCCGTGTCTCTCTCTCCCAGTATCTCCCTCCCCGTGTCTCTCTCCCTGTGTCTCTCTCCCCGTGTCTCTCTCCCCGTGTCTCTCTCCGTGTCTCTCTCCCCGTGTCTCTCTCTCCGTGTCTCTCTCTCCGTGTCTCTCTCCCCGTGTCTCTCTCCCCGTGTCTCTCTCCCCGTGTCTCTCACCGTGTCTCTCTCTCCGTGTCTCTCTCTCCGTGTCTCTCTCCCCGTGTCTCTCTCCCCGTGTCTCTCTCCCAGTGTCTCTCTCCCCGTGTCTCTCCCTCCCCGTGTCTCTCCCTCCCAGTATCTCCCTCCCCGTGTCTCTCTCCCCGTGTCTCTCTCCCTGTGTCTCTCTCCCCGTGTCTCTCTCTACCCGTGTCTCTCCCTCCCAGTGTCTCCCTCCCCGTGTCTCTCTCCCCGTGTCTCTCTCCCCGTGTCCCTCTCCCCGTGTCTCTCTCCCCGTGTCTCTCCCCGTGTCTGTCCCCGTGTCTCTCTCCCCGTGTCTCTCTCTCCCCGTGTCTCTCTCCCTCCCCGTGTCTCTCCCCGTGTCTCTCTCTCTCCCCGTGTCTCACCCCGTGTCTCTCTCTCCCCGGGTCTCTCTCTCTCCCCGTGTCTCTCTCTCACCCCGTGTCTCTCTCCCTCCCCGTGTCTCTCCCCGTGTCTCTCTCTCCCCGTGTCTCTCTCACCCCGTGTCTCTCTCTCTCCCCGTGTCTCTCTCTCTCCCCGTGTCTCTCTCCCTCCCCGTGTCTGTCTCCCCGTGTCTCTCCCTCCCCGTGTCTCTCTCTGTCCCCGTGTCTCTCTCTCCCCGTGTCTCTCTCCCTCCCCGTGTCTCTCTCCCCGTGTCTCTCTCTGTCCCCGTGTCTCTCTCCCCGTGTCTCTCTCCCTCCCCGTGTCTCTCTCCCCGTGTCTCTCTCTCCCCGTGTCTCTCTCCCTCCCCGTGTCTCTCTCCCCGTGTCTCTCTCTCTCCCCGTGTCTCTCTCTCTCCCCGTGTCTCTCTCTCTCCCCGTGTTTCTCTCTCTCCCCGTATCTCTCTCTCTCCCCGTGTCTCTCCCTCCCCGTGTCTCTCTCTCTTTCCCCGTGTCTCTCTCCCTCCCCGTGTCTCTCTCCCCGTGTGTCTCTCTCACCCCGTGTCTCTCCCTCCCCGTGTCTCTCTCTCTTTCCCCGTGTCTCTCTCCCTCCCCGTGTCTCTCTCCCTCCCCGTGTCTCTTCCTCCCCGTGTCTCTCTCTCCCAGTATCTCCCTCCCCGTGTCTCTCTCCCTGTGTCTCTCTCCCCGTGTCTCTCTCCCAGTGTCTCTCTCCCCGTGTCTCTCCCTCCCCGTGTCTCTCCCTCCCAGTATCTCCCTCCCCGTGTCTCTCTCCCCGTGTCTCTCTCCCTGTGTCTCTCTCCCCGTGTCTCTCTCTACCCGTGTCTCTCCCTCCCAGTGTCTCCCTCCCCGTGTCTCTCTCCCCGTGTCTCTCTCCCCGTGTCCCTCTCCCCGTGTCTCTCTCCCCGTGTCTCTCCCCGTGTCTGTCCCCGTGTCTCTCTCCCCGTGTCTCTCTCTCCCCGTGTCTCTCTCCCTCCCCGTGTCTCTCCCCGTGTCTCTCTCTCTCCCCGTGTGTCACCCCGTGTCTCTCTCACCCCGTGTCTCTCTCTCTCCCCGTGTCTCTCTCTCACCCCGTGTCTCTCTCCCTCCCCGTGTCTCTCCCCGTGTCTCTCTCACCCCGTGTCTCTCTCACCCCGTGTCTCTCTCTCTCCCCGTGTCTCTCTCTCTCCCCGTGTCTCTCTCCCTCCCCGTGTCTGTCTCCCCGTGTCTCTCCCTCCCCGTGTCTCTCTCTGTCCCCGTGTCTCTCTCTCCCCGTGTCTCTCTCCCTCCCCGTGTCTCTCTCCCCGTGTCTCTCTCTGTCCCCGTGTCTCTCTCCCCGTGTCTCTCTCCCTCCCCGTGTCTCTCTCCCCGTGTCTCTCTCTCCCCGTGTCTCTCTCCCTCCCCGTGTCTCTCTCCCCGTGTCTCTCTCTCTCCCCGTGTCTCTCTCTCTCCCCGTGTCTCTCTCTCTCCCCGTGTTTCTCTCTCTCCCCGTATCTCTCTCTCTCCCCGTGTCTCTCCCTCCCCGTGTCTCTCTCTCTTTCCCCGTGTCTCTCTCCCTCCCCGTGTCTCTCTCCCCGTGTGTCTCTCTCACCCCGTGTCTCTCTCACCCCGTGTCTCTCTCGCCGTGTCTCTCTCTCACCCCGTGTCTCTCTCTCTCCCCGTGCCTCTCCCTCCCCGTGTCTCTCTCTGTCCCCGTGTCTCTCTCTGTCCCCGTGTCTCTCTCCCCGTGTCTCTCCCTGTGTCTCTCTCTCTCCCCGTGTCTCTCTCCCCGTGTCTCCCTCCCCGTGTCTCTCCCTCCCAGTGTCTCTCTCCCCGTGTCTCTCTCTCTCTGTCCCCGTGTCTTTCTCCCCGTGTCTCTCTCCCTCATCGTGTCTCTCCCCGTATATCTCTCTCCCCGTGTCTCACCCCGTGTCCCTCTCTCACCCCGTGTCCCTCTCACCCCGTGTCTCTCTCTCTCCCCGTGTCTCTCTCTCACCCCGTATCTCTCTCCCTCCCCGAGTCTCTCCCTGTGTCTCTCTCTCCCCGTGTCTCTCCCCGTGTCTCACCCCGTGTCTCTCTCACCCCGTGTCTCTCCCTCCCCGTGTCTCTCCCTCTCCCCGTGTCTCACCCCGTGTCTCTCTCTCTCCCTGTGTCTCACCCCGTGTCTCTCTCACCCCGTGTCTCTCTCTCTCCCCGTGTCTCTCTCTCACCCCGTGTCTCTCCCTCCCCGTGTCTCTCCCCGTGTCTCTCTCTCCCCGTGTCTCACCCCGTGTCTCTCTCACCCCGTGTCTCTCTGACCCCGTGTCTCTCCCTCCCCGTGTCTCTCTCCCTCCTCGTGTCTTTCTCCCCGTGTCTCCCTCCCAGTGTCTCTCTCTCCCCGTGTCTCACCCCGTGTCTCTCTTTCCCGTGTCTCTCCCTCCCCGTGTCTCTCTCCCCGTGTCTCTCTCCCCGTGTCTCTGTCTCCCCGTGTCTCTCTCTCCCCATGTCTCTCTCTCCCCGTGTCTCTCTCTCCCCATGTCTCTCTCTCCCCGTGTTTCTCTCCCCGTGTCTCTCTCTCTCCCCGTGTCTCCCTCCCCGTGTCTCTCTCCCCGTGTCCCTCCCCGTGTCTCTCTCCGTGTCTCTCTCTCTCCGTGTCTCTCTCTCTCCCTGTGTCTCTCTCCCCGTGTCTCTCTCCCCGTGTTTCTCTCCCCGTGTTTCTCTCCCCGTGTCTCTCCCTCCCCGTGTCTCTCTCCTCGTGTGTCTCTCCCCGTGTCTCTCTCCCCTTGTCTCTCTCCCCGTGTCTATCTCCCCTTGTCTCTCTCCCCGTGTCTCTCTCCCTTTGTCTCTCTCGCCGCGTGTCTCTCTCTCTTCCCGTGTCTCTCTCTCTCCCCGTGTCTCTCTCCCTCCCCGTGTCTCTCTCCCCGTGTCTCTCTCCTCGTGTCTCTCTCTCTCCCCATGTCTCCCTCCCCGTGTCTCTCTCCCCGCGTCTCTCTCCCTCCCCGTGTCGCTCTCCCCGTGTCTCTCCCCGTGTCTCTCTCCCCGTGTCTCTCTCCCCGTGTTTCTCTCTCCCCGTGTCTCTCTCCCCGTGTTTCTCTCTCCCCGTGTCACTCCCCGTGTCTCTCTCTCCCCGTGTCTCTCACCCCGTGTCTCTCTCTCCCCGTGTCTCCCTCCCCGTGTCTCTCTCCCCGTGTTTCTCTTCCCGTGTCTCTCTCTGTCCCCGTGTCTCTCTCCCTCCCAGTGTCTCCCTCCCCGTGTCTCTTCCCGTATCTCTCTCGCCGTGTCTCTCTCTCACCGTGTCTCTCTCCCTCCCCGTGTCTCTCTCACCCCGTGTCTCTCTCACCCCGTGTCTCTCTCTCCCCCCGTGTCTCTCCCTCCCAGTGTCTCTCTCCCTGTGTCTCACCCCGTGTCTCTCTCTCGCCGTGTCTCTCTCACCCCGTGTCTCTCTCACCCCGTGTCTCTCTCCCCGTGTCTCTCTCTCTCCCCGTGTCTCTCTCTCCCCGTGTCTCTCTCCCTCCCCGTGTCTCCCTCCCCGTGTCTCTCTCCCCGTGTCTCTCTCCCCGTGTCTCTCTCACCCATTGTCTCTCTCTCCCCGTGTCTCTCTTCCCGTGTCTCTCTCCCAGTGTCTCTCTCCCCGTGTCTCTCTCCCTGTGTCTCTCTCACCCCGTGTCTCTCTCACCCCCTGTCTCTCTCCCCGTGTCTCTCTCTGTCCCCGTGTCTCTCTCCCCGTGTCTCTCTCTCCCCGTGTCTCTCTCCCTCCCCGTGTCTTTCCCCGTGTCTCTCTCTCTCCCCGTGTCTCACCCCGTGTCTCTCTCACCCCGTGTCTCTCTCTCTCCCCGTGTCTCTCTCTCACCCCGTGTCTCTCTCCCTCCCCGTGTCTCTCCCCGTGTCTCTCTGTCTCCCCGTGTCTCACCCCGTGTCTCTCTCACGCCGTGTCTCTCTGACCCCGTGTCTCTCTCTCCCCGTCTTTCTCTCCCTCCCCGTGTCTCTCTCCCCGTGTCTCTCTCTCTCCCCGTGTCTCTCTCTCTCACCGTGTCTCTCTCCCTCCCCGTGTCTCTCTCACCCCGTGTCTCTCTCACCCCGTGTCTCTCTCTCCCCCCGTGTCTCTCCCTCCCAGTGTCTCTCTCCCTGTGTCTCACCCCGTGTCTCTCTCTCGCCGTGTCTCTCTCTCGCCGTGTCTCTCTCCCTCCCCGTGTCTCTCTCACCCCGTGTCTCTCTCACCCCGTGTCTCTCTCCCCCTGTCTCTCTCTCTCTCCCCGTGTCTCTCTCTCCCCGTGTCTCTCTCCCTCCCCGTGTCTCCCTCCCCGTGTCTCTCTCCCCGTGTCTCTCTCCCCGTGTCTCTCTCACCCATTGTCTCTCTCTCCCCGTGTCTCTCTCCCCGTGTCTCTCTCCCAGTGTCTCTCTCCCCGTGTCTCTCTCCCTGTGTCTCTCTCACCCCGTGTCTCTCTCACCCCCTGTCTCTCTCCCCGTGTCTCTCTCTGTCCCCGTGTCTCTCTCCCCGTGTCTCTCTCTCCCCGTGTCTCTCTCCCTCCCCGTGTCTTTCCCCATGTCTCTCTCTCTCCCCGTGTCTCACCCCGTGTCTCTCTCACCCCGTGTCTCTCTCTCTCCCCGTGTCTCTCTCTCACCCCGTGTCTCTCTCCCTCCCCGTGTCTCTCCCCGTGTCTCTCTTTCTCCCCGTGTCTCACCCCGTGTCTCTCTCACCCCGTGTCTCTCTGACCCCGTGTCTCTCTCTCCCCGTCTTTCTCTCCCTCCCCGTGTCTCTCTCCCCGTGTCTCTCTCTCTCCCCGTGTCTCTCTCTCTCTCCCCGTGTCTCTCTCTCTCCCCGTGTTTCTCTCTCTCCCCGTGTCTCTCTCTCTCCCCGTGTTTCTCTCTCTCCCCGTGTCTCTCTCTCTCCCCGTGTCTCTCTCTCTCCCCGTGTCTCTCTCTCTCCCCGTGTTTCTCTCTCTCCCCGTGTCTCTCTCTCTCCCCGTGTTTCTCTCTCTCCCCATGTCTCTCTCTCTCTCCCCGTGTCTCTCTCTCTCCCCGTGTCTCTCCCTCCCCGTGTCTCTCTCTCTTTCCCCGTGTCTCTCTCCCTCCCCGTGTCTCTCTCCCCGTGTCTCTCTCCCTCCCCGTGTCTTTCTCCCCGTGTCTCCCTCCCAGTGTCTCTCTCTCCCCGTGTCTCTCCCCGTGTCTCTCTCACCCCGTGTCTCCCTCCCCGTGTAATACCCCGTGTCTCTCTCCCCGTGTCTCTCTCTCCCCGTGTCTCTCTCTCCCCATGTCTATCTCTCCCCGTGTCTCTCCCCGTGTCTCTCTCACCCCGTGTCTCTCTGACCCTGTGTCTCTCTCTCCCCGTGTCTCTCTCCCTCCCCGTGTCTCTCTCCCCGTGTCTCTCTCTCTCCCCGTGTCTCTCTCTCTCCCCGTGTCTCTCTCTCTCCCCGTGTTTCTCTCTCTCCCCGTGTTTCTCTCTCTCCCCGTGTCTCTCTCTCTCCCCGTGTTTCTCTCTCCCCGTGTCTCTCTCTCTCCCCGTGTCTCTCTCTCTCCCCGTGTCTCTCCCTCCCCGTGTCTCTCTCTCTTTCCCCGTGTCTCTCTCCCTCCCCGTGTCTCTCTCCCAGTGTCTCTCTCCCTCCCCGTGTCTTTCTCCCCGTGTCTCCCTCCCAGTGTCTCTCTCTCCCCGTGTCTCTCCCCGTGTCTCTCTCACCTCGTGTCTCCCTCCCCGTGTCTTACCCCGTGTCTCTCTCCCCGTGTCTCTCTCTCCCCGTGTCTCTCTCTCTCCCCATGTCTATCTCTCCCCGTGTCTCTCCCCGTGTTTCTCTCCCCGTGTCTCTCTCTCTCTCCCCGTGTCTCCCTCCCCGTGTCTCCCTCCCCGTGTCTCTCTCCCCGTGTCTCTCCCCGTGTCTCTATCCCTCCCCGTGTCTCTCTCCGTGTCTTTCTCTCTCTCCATGTCTCTCTCTCTCCCTGTGTCTCTCTCCCCGTGTCTCTCTCCCCGTGTCTCTCTCCCCTTGTCTCTCTCTTCCTGTCTCTCTCCCTCCCCGTGTCTCTCTCCCTCCCCGTGTCTCTCTCGCTCCCCGTGTCTCTCTCCCCGTGTCTCTCTCTCCCCGTGTCTCTCTCCTCGTGTCTCTCTCTCTCCCCGTGTCTCCCTCCCCGTGTCTCTCTCCCCGCGTCTCTCTCCCTCCCCGTGTCTCTCTCCCCGTGTCTCTCTCTCTACCGCGTGTCTCTCTCCCCGTGTCTCTCTCCCCGTGTCTCTCTCCCCGTGTCACTCCCCGTGTCTCTCTCCCCGTGTCTCTCTCCCCGTGTCCCTCTCTCCCCGTGTCTCTCTCCCCGTGTCTCTCTCCCCGTGTTTCTCTCCCCGTGTCTCTCCCCGTGTCTCTCTCCCTCCCCGTGTCTCTCTCCGTGTCTCTCTCTCTCCGTGTCTCTCTCTCTCCCTGTGTCTCTCTCCCCGTGTCTCTCTCCCCGTGTCTCTGCCCGTGTCTCTCTCCCCGTGTTTCTCTCCCCGTGTCTCTCCCTCCCCGTGTCTCTCTCCCAGTGTGTCTCTCTCCCCTTGTCTCTCTCTTCCTGTCTCTCTCCCTCCCCTTGTCTCTCTATCCCCGTGTCTCTCCCCGTGTCTCTCTCTCTCCCCGTGTCTCCCTCCCCGTGTCTCCCTCCCCGTGTCTCTCTCCCCGCGTCTCTCTCTCTGCCCGTGTCTCTCTCCCCGTGTCATAGAAGGCATCTGACTCATCGGCTTTGCCTGCATCCCTCCACGGATGTTCGTCTTCGGTGGGGGCATAAGTAACCACGACCACCACTCCTCGCCTCCGGTTGATGGGAAGGCGAGCCCAAAGTAGCCTGGGGCTTACAGCTTCCCACACCTCACCGCCACGCTCCCACGCACCCTTCATTCTTTCGTTCAGAAGATAGAGCCACACCCTGTTGTTTGGCAGTCTGCTGCCCCGAGTAGAGGACTGTCCACCCCTCATGGTGGCAGGAGCCAGAGCCGGTCCACCGGACCGGCTCTGAGATCCAGGCGGTACCGGTCCAGCTCCCGACAGAGGAGTGGCAGCCTCTCCTCCGCAGTGAGCGTTCGAACATTCCACGTGGCCACCCGTAGTGGCTTTTCGTTGTTTCTGGAGGAGCCCCGAGGGTAGAAATTTAATCTCCTGGCTCCGCCAATTGGAGTTTGGCCAGGAGACTTCATAGACGCCTGTCCCCCGGGGCCTCAGGCTCAAGCTTATTAGTTACATATTTAAGTCGTGGTTTCGTGGTAATTAATTGAAGGTGGAGGGGTGACCAGCCCCTCGCACCTGTCCAGAGCCCCCGTTTAGCCCCTGTGGTGGTCACAGACGCCATGAGGGGAGGAGCCAATCGGAATTGGCCCTCCCCCCACAGCACTGTCCACGACAGAGTTGCCCGTCCGGCACCGCGAGGAGGTAGGGGGTTGTTTTGCCGGACCACACACACACACCTACACATACACACACACTTACACCTACAACAACAACAACAACCGCCATTCGCCACTAAATAGCGGTGACATCACCACGACGCTTGTGCCAGGCCATGTGCACCTTGAGGCCACGTGAAGTGTCGAACGCCCGCTGGCAGGAGGTCACGGGGCAGACCCAGGTGCCACGGGTCGACTGACTGAGATGACTGGCTGATGCACCACCTGTGCCCCCTTCTGTTCCAACCTGCTGTGCTTTAGCCACCCGGCGCTCCACTCGTTGTTGTGAGCGTCGCTCCTCTGCCCTCCATTGTTGTTGGAGGGCGACTGCCTCCAATTGCCCAGTAGCAGCGTCCTTCACGAGCCTCCTCCACAGAGGCCGATCTTGACACTGCTGGTACCAGTCATCAGCAAGTCCACTCAGCTCCACATCCTCCTGTACCACATCACTCCATCTCTTCTCTAGCCCGTGCCGCGCCCGTTTAGCGCCCTCAATCCGGTCGAACAAAAGCTGTTTCAGCATGCGGTGGCTGGGCATGCGGGCTACATGACCCAGCCAATGCAGCCTTGCCCGCCGGAGGAGCTCACCGATGGGACCTTGCCCAGATCTTTCAAGGATGTGAGCTCACACAATCCAGTCTGGTTAAACCCAGGATGGATCGAAGACAGGCCAGCCTAAATGTTTCTAACCGGCGAAGATGTTCCATTAGGGGGGTCCACGTTTCGCAAGCGTAGAGAAGGGAGGGAATGACCGTGGCCGAGAAGACCTGAAGCTTAGTGCGGAGCGACAGACCAGGTAGCTTCCACACAGCGTTACGCAACCGATGAAAAGATATTGCCGCTCGACTGATTCGGAGTGAGACCTCTGCTGTTAAACTGGAGCCTGTCATAAGCACACTGCCCAGGTATGGGAAACTCTCCACTCTCTCCACAACTGCCCCATCACCGATTGGGAGTGGAGTGTCCGATGGTACAAAATACCCAGGCAGGTGCTTAGTTTTGGTGGGGCTGATGGTAAGGCCCCATCTCTTAGTGGCACGCTCCAGTCTCAGCAGCAGCGTCTCCAACTCCTCCTCTGAATGAGCAGCTATTACCAAATCATCGGCATACATAACGTGGTTGAGCAATAGGGAGCCATCCCTTGACCGCACCCAGGCATCGATCAGCCTCCCATTATATCTGTACCATATGGAGATTCCCCCGGTACAGCTATTGAAGGCTTCACGAACTACGTGGTCAAAATAGATGTTACATAATATGGGAGCCAGAGGAAATCCCAGTCGCACCCCAAGGTGTACAGGGAATGGCTCTGACTCCCGGCCACGTAGTTTTACCCGGCCCCGTTCACCATCATGAAGGTCCTTAATGATCGTGAGCAGAGGGTCAGGTACTCCAAAAGCACGAAGAACAGGCCTACTGATGGTATCACAGGCCTTGACCAGGTCAATAAAACAGAGATGTAGGTCTTGTTGGAATTCCCTACACCTCTGCTGTAGCAGACGGACAAAAAAAAATTCTTACACCTACACACACCTACACACACACCTACACACACACACCTACACACACCTACACACACACACCTACACACACCTACACACACACCTACACACACCTACACACCTACACACACACCTACACACACACACATCTACACACACACCTACACACACGCACACCTACACACACCTACACACACACACGCACCTAAACACACACACCTACACACACACACCTACACACACGCACACCTACACACACACACCTACACACACACACCTACACACACACACCTACACACACACACACCTACACACACACACCTACACATACACACACACCTACATACACACACCTACCCACACACCTACACACCTACACACATACCCCTACACACACCCCACACGCACTACATATCACGTGACTACTCGACTCTCAAAGTCGTCTTTATTCTCCACTTTCTCTCCCCACCCCTCTCCCCCTCCCTCTCTCTCACTCTGTGTCTCTCCACACTCTCTCACTCTGTGTCTCTGTGTGTCTGTGTGTGTGTCTCTCTCTGTGTCTCTCCACACTCTCTCACTCTGTGTCTCTGTGTGTCTCTCTCACACTCTCTCTGTGTGTCTATCTCACACTCTCTGTGTGTGTCTCTCTCACACTCTCTCTCTCTGTGTCTCTCCACACTCTCTGTGTGTGTCTCTCTCTGTGTCTCTCTGTGTGTCTCTCTCACACTCTCTCTGTGTGTATCTCTCTGTGTCTCTGTGTGTCTCTCTCACACTCTCTCTCTGTGTCTCTCCACACTCTATGTGTGTGTCTCTCTCTGTGTCTCTGTGTGTCTCTCTCACACTCTCTCTCTGTGTCTCTCTCACACTCTCTGTGTGTGTCTCTCTCACACTCTCTCTCTGTGTCTCTCCACACTCTCTGTGTGTGTCTCTCTCTGTGTCTCTCTGTGTGTCTCTCTCACACTCTCTCTCTGTGTCTCTCCACACTCTCTGTGTCTCTCTCTCACTCTCTCTGTGTGTCTCTCTCACACTCTCTCTCTGTGTCTCTCTCACACTCTCTGTGTGTGTCTCTCTCACACTCTCTCTCTGTGTCTCTCCACACTCTCTGTGTGTGTCTCTCTCTGTGTCTCTCTGTGTGTCTCTCTCACACTCTCTCTCTGTGTCTCTCCACACTCTCTGTGTCTCTCTCTCACTCTCTCTGTGTGTATCTCTCTGTGTCTCTCTGTGTCTCTCTCACACTCTCTGTGTGTGTCTCTCTCACACTCTCTCTCTGTGTCTCTCCACACTCTCTGTGTGTGTCTCTCTCTGTGTCTCTCTGTGTGTCTCTCTCACACTCTCTCTGTGTCTCTCCACACTCTCTGTGTGTGTCTCTCTCTGTGTCTCTCTGTGTGTCTCTCTCACACTCTCTCTGTGTGTATCTCTCTGTGTCTCTGTGTGTCTCTCTCACACTCTCTCTCTGTGTCTCTCCACACTCTGTGTGTGTGTCTCTCTCTGTGTCTCTCTGTGTGTGTCTCTCTCACTCTCTCTCTGTGTATCTCTCTGTGTCTCTCTGTGTCTCTCTCACACTCTCTGTGTGTGTCTCTCTCACACTCACTCTCTCTGTGTCTCTCCACACTCTCTGTGTGTGTCTCTCTCTGTGTCTCTCTGTGTGTCTCTCTCACACTCTCTCTCTGTGTCTCTCCACACTCTCTGTGTCTCTCTCTCACTCTCTCTGTGTGTATCTCTCTGTGTCTCTCTGTGTCTCTCTCACACTCTCTGTGTGTGTCTCTCTCACACTCTCTGTGTGTGTCTCTCTCACACTCTCTCTCTGTGTCTCTCCACACTCTCTGTGTGTGTCTCTCTCTGTGTCTCTCTGTGTGTCTCTCTCACACTCTCTCTCTGTGTCTCTCCACACTCTCTGTGTCTCTCTCACACTCTCTGTGTGTGTCTCTCTCACACTCTCTCTCTGTGTCTCTCCACACTCTCTGTGTGTGTCTCTCTCTGTGTCTCTCTGTGTGTCTCTCTCACACTCTCTCTCTGTGTCTCTCCACACTCTCTGTGTCTCTCTCTCACTCTCTCTGTGTGTATCTCTCTGTGTCTCTCTGTGTCTCTCTCACACTCTCTGTGTGTCTGTCTCTCTCTGTGTGTCTCTCTCTCACTCTCTCTGTGTGTATCTCTCTGTGTCTCTCCACACTCTCACTCTCACACTCTCTCTGTGTGTCTCTCTCACTCTCTGTGTGTGTCTCTCACACTCTCTCTGTGTCTCTGTCTCTCTCTCTCTGTGTCTCTGTGTCTCTCTCTGTCTCTGTGTGTCTCTGTGTGTGTGTCTCTCTGTGTCTCTCACACTCTATCACTCTCTCTCTCTCACTCTCTGTGTGTCTCTCTCTGTGTGTGTCTCTCTCTCACACTCTCTCTCACTCTCTCTGTGTCTCTCACACTCTCTCTGTGTGTCTCTCTCTCACACTCTCTCTCACACTCTCTCTCACACTCTCTCTGTGTGTCTCTCTCTCACACTCTCTCTCACACTCTCTCTGTGTGTCTGTGTGTGTCTCTCTCTCTGTGTGTCTCTCTCTCTCACACTCTCTCTCACACTCTCTGTGTGTGTCTCTCTCTGTGTGTCTCTCTCTCTGTGTGTGTGTCTCTCTCTGTGTGTCTCTCTCTGTGTCTCTGTGTGTGTGTCTCCCCCACACTCTCTCTGTGTCTCTCTCTGTGTGTCTCTCTCTCACACTCTCTCTCACACTCTCTCTGTGTGTGTCTCTCTCACACTCTCTCTGTGTGTCTCTCTCTCTCTCTGTGTGTCTCTCTCTCACACTCTCTCTCTCACACTCTCTCTGTGTGTCTCTCCACTCTCTCTCTCTCTGTGTCTCTCTGTGTGTCTCTCTCTGTGTCTCTGTGTGTGTCTCCCCCACACTCTCTCTGTGTCTCTCTCACACTCTCTCTGTGTGTCTCTGTATGTGTCTCTGTGTGTGTCTCTCTCTCTCTCTGTGTGTGTCTCTCTCTGTGTGTCTTTCTCTGTGTCTCTGTGTGTGTGTCTCCCCCACACTCTCTCTGTGTCTCTCTCACACTCTCTCTGTGTGTCTCTGTATGTGTCTCTGTGTGTGTCTCTCTCTCTCTCTGTGTGTGTCTCTCTCTGTGTGTCTTTCTCTGTGTCTCTGTGTGTGTGTCTCCCCCACACTCTCTCTGTGTCTCTCTCACACTCTCTGTGTGTCTCTCTGTGTCTCTCTCTGTGACTCTCTCTCACACTGTCTGTGTCTCTCTCTGTGTCTCTCTCTGTGTGTGTCTCTCTCACACTCTCTCTGTGTGTCTCTCTCTCACACTCTCTCTCACACTCTCTCTGTGTGTCTCTGTGTGTCTCTCTGTGTGTCTCTCTCTCACACTCTCTCTGTGTGTCTCTGTGTGTCTCTCTCTGTGTGTGTCTCTCTGTGTGTGTCTCTCTCTGTGTCTCTCTCTCACACTCTCTCTGTGTGTCTCTGTGTGTGTCTCTCTCTGTGTGTCTCTCTCACACTCTCTCTGTGTGTCTCTGTGTGTCACTCTCTCTGTGCGTCTCTCTCTCTGTGTGTCTCGCTCTCTCACTCTCTCTGTGTGTCTCTGTGTGTCTCTCTCTCTGTGTGTCTCTCTGTGTGTCTCTCTCTGTGTGTGTCTCTCCACTCTCTCTGTGTGTCTCTGTGTGTGTCTCTCTCTCTGTGCCGCTCTCTGTGTGTGTCTCTGTGTGTGTCTCTCCACTCTCTCTGTGTCTCTCTCACACTCTCTATGTGTGTCTCTGTGTGTGTCTCTCTGTGTGTCTCTGTGTGTGTCTCTGTGTGTCTCCCCTCTCTCTCTCTGTGTATCTCTCACACTCTCTGTGTCTCTGTGTGTGTGTCTCTCTCTCACACTCTCTCTGTGTGTCTCTGTGTGTGTCTCTCTGTGTGTCTCTCTGTGTGTGTCTCTCTCTCACACTCTATCTGTGTGTCTCTCTGTGTGTCTCTCTGTGTGTCTCTGTGTGTGTCTCTCTCTGTGTGTGTCTCTCTCTGTGTGTGTCTCTCTCTCACACTCTCTCTGTGTCTCTCTGTGTGTCTCTCCACTCTCTCTGTGTGTCTCTCACACTCTCTCTCTCTGTGTGTCTCTCTCTCACACTCTCCCACACACTCTCTGTGTGTGTCTGTGTGTATGTGTGTGTGTGTATGTGTGTGTGTATGTGTGTGTGTCTTTGTTTGTGTATGTGTGTGCGTCTGTGTGTCTGTGTGTGTCTGTCACTGTGTCTGTGTGTCTGTCACTGTGTCTGTGTGTGTCTGTGTGTGTGTGTATCTATGTGCCTTGTGGTGCCGGACGGGCAACGCTGTCGTGGACAGTGCTGTGGGGGGAGGAGCCAATTCCGATTGGCTCCTCCCCTCACGGCGTCTGTGTCCACCACAGGGGCTAAACGGGGGCTCTAGACGGGTGCGAGGGGCTGGTCACCCCTCCACCTTCAATTAATTACCACAAAACCACGACTTAAATATGTAATTAATAAGCTTGAGCCTGAGGCCCCGGGGGGACAGGCGTCTATGACGTCTCCTGGCCAAACCCCAATTGGCGGAGCCAGGAGACTGAATCTCTACCCTCGGGGCTCCTCCAGAAACAACGAAAAGCCACTACGGGTGGCCACGTGGAATGTTCGAACGCTCACTGCGGAGGAGAGGCTGCCACTCCTCTGTCGGGAGCTGGACCGGTACCGCCTGGATCTCTGTGGCATTCAGGAGGTCCGGTGGACCGGTTCTGGCTCCTGCCACCATGAGGGGTGGACAGTCCTCTACTCGGGGCAGCAGACTGCCAAACAACATGGTGTGGCTCTTCTTCTGAACAAAAGAATGAAGGGGGCGTGGGAGCGTGGCGGTGAGGTGTGGGAAGCTGTAAGCCCCAGGCTACTTTGGGCTCGCCTTCCCATCAACCGGAGGCGAGGAGTGGTGGTCGTGGTTACTTATACCCCCACTGAAGACGAACATCTGTGGAGGGATGCAGCCAAGGCCGATGAGTCAGATGCCTTCTATGACCTCCTCTCACAGGTGCTGGCTAAAGTGGCCCCTCGGGATAGAGTCATCATGTTGGGTGACTTCAATGCCCGAGTTGGTCATGATGCTGGCACCTGGTCTGGAGTGATTGGAGGGCATGGGCCAGATCAGCTCAATAACAACGGTAGGAGGCTGCTAGATTTTTGTGCAGCCCATGGACTTGTCATTACCAACACGCTGTTCCGGCATTAGCACATCCACACAACATCATGGATGCATGCCGGGTCCAAGCAAGAACATCTGCTGGACTACATAGTGACGGACCAGCGGATGCGAGCCCATGTCCTTGACACCAGGACCTACCGTGGAGTTGATCTACCCTCTGACCATCGACTAGTCATCTGTAAGATGCGCCTGCCATTCTTCCGATCCGGTGGTGGGTGTACACCCAGGACCCCATTCCAACCTAAAGTGGCCTGGTCTAAGCTATCTGATGAAATTTGCAAGCGAGAATTTCATCATCGCTTGCGGCTGGGGTTGGCATCGTCCCCTACTGCTCCTGATGTCGAGGGTAAATGGGCGAGGTTTAGGACTCTGACTCATGCAGCTGCAATGGCTGCTTTGGGTACGCGGTCCAGACCTCCCCAGAGACCCTGGCTGACAGAGGAGGTGTTTCAGGATGGTTGAGAAAAAGCGACAGGCCCACTGTCATCGGCTACAGAATCCCACGTCAGAGAATGAGGAGGCTTACCGCAGCCTTCGCTCGGAGGTTCGGAGAGCCGTGAGGCACTGCATGGATGGATGGTGGTCGCGGGTTGCTGAGGAGATGGATTCTGCCTCAGTGGCCCGCGATCACAAATCGCTCTTTAACTCCATCAAAAAAGTAACCTGCAGCGCCACACCTATTACCATCATTAGGGGAAAAAACGGTGATCCAATCTCCGACCCCCAGGAACAGGTTTGCAGATTTTCTGAGCATTTCTGTGAGGTCCTGGGGGAGGGGAAATCCCTCAGCCAGGAAAACATCGTGGGATAAAGTGGGGATGACCCTGCTGAGGCTGCGGTGCCTCAAATATTGGAGGACGTGGTCATCCCCTGTGAGTGGCTGGCTGAAGTGCCATCTGTTGAGGAAGTACTGAAGGCGATCCGGAGTCTGAGACCAGGAAAGGCAGCGGGCAGAGATGATCTCCCAAGCGAAATGCTGAGGGAGGGTGGCATTTGTGCACAGACTGCCCTATATGACATCATAACAACAGTCTGGACCACTGGACGGGTTCTGCAGGATTGGAAGGATGCCCTGGTGGTCGCCCTCTTTAAGAAGGGGGACCGCACAAACTGTAACAACTACAGGGGCATCTCACTCCTCAGTGTGCCGGGAAAGGTCCTGGCAAGAATTATTCAACATCGCCTTGCCAGGCACGCTGAGGAGAGGCTTGCGGAGCCCCAATGCGGTTTCAGGAAAGGGCGGTCCTGCACAGATGCCATATTTTCTGTCCGTCTGCTACAGCAGAGGTGTAGGGAATTCCAGCAAGACCTACATCTCTGCTTTATTGACCTGGTCAAGGCCTATGATAGCATCAGTAGGCCTGGGCTCTGGGTTGTTCTTCGTGATTTCGGAGTACTTAACCCTCTGCTCACGATCATTAAGGACCTTCATGATGGTGAGCGGGCCCGGGTAAAACTACGTGGCCGGGAGTCCGAGCCTTTCCCTGTACACCTTGGGGTGCGACAGGGATGTCCTCTGGCTCCCACATTATTAAACATCTATTTTGACCACGTAGTTCGTGAAGCCAACAATAGCTGTACCGGGGGAATCTCCATATGGTACAGATATAATGGGAGGCTGATCGATGCCTGGGTGCGGTCAAGGGATGGCTCCCTATTGCTCAACCACGTTATGTATGCTGATGATTTGGTAATAGCTGCTCATTCAGAGGAGGAGTTGGAGACGCTGCTGCTGAGACTGGAGCGTGCCACTAAGAGATGGGGCCTTACCATCAGCCCCACCAAAATTAAGCACCTGCCTGGGTATTTTGTACCATCGGACACTCCACCCCCACAACTCCCAATCGGTGATTAGGGCAGTTGTGGAGAGAGTGGAGAGTTTCCCATAACTGGGCAGTGTGCTTATGACCGGCTCCAGTTTAACAGAGGTCTCACTCCGAATCAGTCGAGCGGCAATATCTTTTCATCGGTTGCGTAACGCTGTGTGGAAGCTACCTGGTCTGTCGCTCCGCACTAAGCTTCAGGTCTTCTCGGCCACGGTCATTCCCTCCTTTCTCTACGCTTGCGAAACGTGGACCCCCCTAATGGAACATCTTCGCCGGTTAGAAACATTTAGGCTGGCCTGCCTACGATCCATCCTGGGTTTAACCAGACTGGAGCTCACAAATCCTTGAAAGATCTGGGCACAGTCCCATCGGTGAGCTCCTTCGGCGGGGAAGGCTGCGATGGCTGGGTCATGTAGCCCGCATGCCCAGCCACCGCATGCCGAAACAGCTTTTGTTCTGCCGGATCGAGGGGGCTAAACGGGCGCGGCACCGGCTAGAGAAGAGATGGAGTGATGTGGTACAGGAGGACGTGGAGCTGAGTGGACTTGCCGATGACTGGTACCAGCAGTGTCAAGATCGGCCTCTGTGGAGGAGGCTCGTGAAGGATGCTACTGGGCAGTTGGAGGCAGTCGCCCTCCAACAACAACGGAGGGCGGAGGAGCGACGCTCACAACAACGAGCGGAGCGCCGGGTGTCTAAAGCACAGCAGGTTGGCACAATAGGGGGCACAGGTGGTGCATCAGCCAGTCATCTCAGTCAGTCGACCCGTGGCACCTGGGTCTGCCCCGTGACCTCCTGCTAGCGGGCATTCGACACTCCACGTGGCCTCAAGGTGCACATGTCCTGGCACAAGCATCGTGGTGACGTCACCGCCACTTAGTGGCGAATGGCGGTTGTTGTTTTTGTTGTGTGTGTCTGTGTGTGTGTCTTTGTCTTTGTGTGTCTGTGTGAGTGTCTGTGTGTGTGTCTGTGTGTGTCTGTGTGTGTGTCTGTGTGTGTGTCTGTGTGTGTCTGTGTGTGTGTGTCTGTGTGTGTCTGTGTATGTCTCTATGTGTGTGTGTGTCTGTGTGTCTGTGTGTGTCTCTGTGTCTGTGTGTGTGTGTCTATGTGTGTGTATCTGTGTGTGTCTGTGTATGTCTGT
>NW_022638504.1:0-2500 GCF_010993605.1 Petromyzon marinus
GCACTCACTCACCCAGCCACTCACCCAGCCACTCACCCAGCCGCTCACCTGGTGAGCAGAGACACCCAGCCACTCACCCACCCTCACCTGGTGAGCAGAGACACCCAGCCACTCACCCAGCCACCCACCCAGCCAGCCACTCACCCACCCACTCACTCACTCACCCAGCCAGCCACTCACCCAGCCACTCACCCACTCACTCACCCAGCCAGCCACTCACCCAGCCACTCACTCACCCAGCCACTCACTCACCCATCCACTCAGCCAGCCACTCACCCAGCCACTCACTCACCCAGCCACTCACTCACCCAGCCACTCACTCACTCACCCAGCCACTCACCCAGCCACTCACCCAGCCACTCACCCAGCCACTCACCCAGCCACTCACTCACCCAGCCACTCACTCACCCAGCCACTCACTCACCCAGCCACTCACCCAGCCACTCACTCACCCAGCCACTCACCCAGCCACTCACCCACCCTCACCTGGTGAGCAGAGACACCCAGCCACTCACCCACCCTCACCTGGTGAGCAGAGACACCCAGCCACTCACCCACCCTCACCTGGTGAGCAGAGACACCCAGCCACTCACCCAGCCACCCACCCAGCCAGCCACTCACCCACCCACTCACTCACTCACCCAGCCAGCCACTCACCCAGCCACTCACCCACTCACTCACCCACTCACTCACCCAGCCAGCCACTCACCCAGCCACTCACCCACTCACTCACCCAGCCAGCCAGCCACTCACCCAGCCAGCCACTCACCCAGCCACTCACTCACCCAGCCACTCACTCACCCAGCCACTCACTCACCCAGCCACTCACTCACCCAGCCACTCACTCACCCAGCCACTCACCCAGCAACTCACCCAGCCACTCACCCAGCCACTC
Source organism: Petromyzon marinus (assembly GCF_010993605.1). Classification (NCBI taxonomy): domain Eukaryota; kingdom Metazoa; phylum Chordata; class Hyperoartia; order Petromyzontiformes; family Petromyzontidae; genus Petromyzon; species Petromyzon marinus. The sequence continues at coordinate 896 of NW_022638504.1, forward strand.
ACCCAGCCACTCACTCACCCAGCCACTCACCCAGCCACTCACTCACCCAGCCACTCACCCAGCCACTCACTCACCCAGCCACTCACCCAGCCACTCACTCACCCAGCCACTCACCCAGCCACTCACCCAGCCACTCACCCAGCCACTCACCCACCCACTCACCCACCCACTCACCCACCCACCCACCCACTCACCCACTCAACCACCCACTCACCCACCCACCCACCCACTCACCCACCCACTCACCCACCCACCCACCCACCCACTCACCCACCCACTCACCCACCCACTCACCCACTCACCCACCCACTCACCCACCCACTCACTCACCCACCCACCCACCCACTCACCCACCCACCCACCCACCCACTCACCCACCCACTCACCCACCCACCCACCCACTCACCCACCCACTCACCCACCCACTCACCCACCCACTCACCCACTCACCCACCCACTCACCCACCCACCCACTCACCCACCCACTCACCCACTCACTCACTCACCCACCCACCCACTCACCCACCCACCCACTCACCCACCCACCCACTCACCCACCCACCCACCCACTCACCCACCCACTCACCCACTCACCCACCCACTCACCCACTCACCCACCCACCCACCCACCCACTCACCCACCCACTCACCCACCCACTCACTCACCCACCCACTCACTCACCCACTCACCCACTCACTCACCCACCCACCCACTCACCCACTCACCCACCCACCCACTCACCCACCCACCCACTCACCCACTCACTCACCCACTCACTCACCCACCCACCCACCCACTCACCCACCCACTCACCCACTCACTCACCCACCCACTCACCCACCCACCCACTCACTCACCCACTCACTCACCCACACACTCACCCACCCACCCACCCACTCACCCACCCACCCACTCACCCACCCACCCACCCACTCACTCACCCACTCACCCACTCACCCACCCACCCACTCACCCACCCACTCACCCACCCACCCACCCACCCACTCACTCACTCACTCACCCACCCACTCACCCACCCACTCACTCACCCACCCACTCACCCACTCACTCACCCACCCACTCACTCACCCACCCACCCACTCACCCACTCACCCACCCACTCACTCACTCACCCACCCACTCACCCACTCACTCACCCACCCACTCACTCACCCACTCACTCACCCACCCACTCACCCAACCACCCACTAACCCACCCCACTCACTCACCCACCCACTCACTCACCCACTCACTCACCCACTCACCCACTCACCCACTCACTCACCCACTCACTCACCCACCTACCCACTCACCCACCCACTCACCCACCCACTCACCCACCCACTCACCCACCCACTCACTCACCCACCCACTCACTCACTCACCCACTCACCCACTCACTCACCCACCCACCCACTCACCCACTCACCCACCCACCCACCCACTCACCCACTCACCCACCCACCCACCCACTCACCCACTCACTCACCCACTCACTCACCCACCCACCCACCCACTCACCCACCCACTCACCCACTCACTCACCCACCCACTCACTCACTCACCCACTCACTCACCCACTCACTCACCCACACACTCACCC
>NW_022638504.1:5000-27129 GCF_010993605.1 Petromyzon marinus
ACACACACAGAGACACACACACACAGAGACACCTAGACACACACACCTAGACACACACACACAGAGACACACACACACATAGACACACACACACATAGACACACATACACATAGACACCTAGACACACACACACATAGACATACATACACATAGACACACATACACAGAGACACCTAGACACACACACACATAGACATACATACACACAGAGACACACACACATAGACACCTAGACAACAACAACAACAACAACCGCCATTCGCCACTAAGTGGCGGTGACGTCACCACGACGCTTGTGCCAGGCTATGTGCACCCTGAGGCCACGTGAAGTGTCGAACGCCCGCTGGCAGGAGGTCACGGGGCAGACCCAGGTGCCACGGGTCGACTGACTGAGATGACTGGCTGATGCACCACCTGTGCCCCCTACTGTGCCAACCTGCTGTGCTTTAGCCACCCGGCGCTCCGCTCGCTGTTGTGAGCGTCGCTCCTCCGCCCTCCGTTGTTGTTGGAGGGCGACTGCCTCCAACTGCCCAGTAGCATCCTTCACGAGCCTCCTCCACAGAGGCCGATCTTGACACCGCTGGTACCAGTCATCGGCAAGTCCACTCAGCTCCACGTCCTCCTGTACCACATCACTCCATCTCTTCTCCAGCCCGTGCCGCGCCCGCTTAGCCCCCTCAATCCGGCCAAACAAAAGCTGTTTCGGCATGCGGTGGCTGGGCATGCGGGCTACATGACCCAGCCATCGCAGCCTTGCCTGCCGGAGGAGCTCACCGATGGGACCCTGCCCAGATCTTTCAAGGATTTGTGAGCTCCTCACACAATCCAGTCTGGTTAAACCCAGGATGGATCGTAGGCAGGCCAGCCTAAATGTTTCTAACCGGCGAAGATGTTCCATTAGGGGGGTCCACGTTTCGCAAGCGTAGAGAAGGGAGGGAATGACCGTGGCCGAGAAGACCTGAAGCTTAGTGCGGAGCGACAGACCAGGTAGCTTCCACACAGCGTTACGCAACCGATGAAAAGATATTGCCGCTCGACTGATTCGGAGTGAGACCTCTGCTGTTAAACTGGTGCCAGTCATAAGCACACTGCCCAGGTATGGGAAACTCTCCACTCTCTCCACAACTGCCCCATCACCGATTGGGAGTTGTGGGGGTGGAGTGTCCGATGGTACAAAATACCCAGGCAGGTGCTTGGTTTTGGTGGGGCTGATGGTAAGGCCCCACCTCTTAGTGGCACGCTCCAGTCTCAGCAGCAGCGTCTCCAACTCCTCCTCTGACTGAGCAGCTATTACCAAGTCATCAGCATACATAACGTGGTTGAGCAATAGGGAGCCATCCCTTGACCGCACCCGGGCATCGATTAGCCTCCCATTATATCTGTACCATATGGAGATTCCCCCGGTACAGCTATTGAAGGCTTCACGAACTACGTGGTCAAAATAGATGTTAAATAATGTGGGAGCCAGAGGACATCCCTGTCGCACCCCAAGGTGTACAGGGAATGGCTCTGACTCCCGGCCACGTAGTTTTACCCGGGCCCGCTCACCATCATGAAGGTCCTTAATGATCGTGAGCAGAGGGTCAGGTACTCCAAAAGCACGAAGAACGACCCAGAGCCCAGGCCTACTGATGGTATCATAGGCCTTGACCAGGTCAATAAAGCAGAGATGTAGGTCTTGTTGGAATTCCCTACACCTCTGCTGTAGCAGACGGACAGAAAATATGGCATCTGTGCAGGACCGCCCTTTCCTGAAACCGCATTGGGGCTCCGCAAGCCTCTCCTCAGCGTGCCTGGCAAGGCGATGCTGAATAATCCTTGCCAGGACCTTTCCCGGCACACTGAGGAGTGAGATGCCCCTGTAGTTGTTACAGTCTGTGCGGTCCCCCTTCTTAAAAAGGGGGACCACCAGGGCATCCTTCCAATCCTGCGGAACCCGTCCAGTGGTCCAGACTGTTGTTATGATGTCATATAGGGCAGTCTGTGCACAAACGCCACCCTCCCTCAGCATTTCGCTTGGAAGATCATCTCTGCCCGCTGCCTTTCCTGGTCTCAGACTCCGGATCGCCTTCAATACTTCCTCAGCAGATGGCACCTCAGCCAGCCGCTCACAGGGGGTGACTTCATCCAATATTTGAGGCACCGCAGCCTCAGCAGGGTCATCCTCACTTTGTGCCACGATGTTTTCCTGGCTGAGGGATTTTCCCTCCCCCAGGACCTCACAGAAATGCTCAGCAAATCTGCGAACCTGTTCCTGGGGGTCGGAAATTGGATCGCCGTTTTTTCCCCTAATGATGGTAATAGGTGTGGCGCTGCAGGTTACTTTTTTGATGGAGTTAAATAGAGATTTGTGATCACGGGCCACTGAGGCAGACTCCATCTCCTCAGCAACCCGCGACCACCACCCATCCTTGCAGCGCCTCACGGCTCTCCGAACCTCCGAGCGAAGGCTGCGGTAAGCCTCCTCATTCTCTGACGTGGGACTCTGTAGCCGATGACAGTGGGCCTGTCGCTTTTTCTCAACCATCGTGAACAACTCCTCTGTCATCCAGGGTGTCTGGGGAGGTCTGGACCGCGTACCCAAAGCAGCCATTGCAGCTGCATGAGTCACAGTCCTAAACCTCGCCCATTTACCCTCGACATCAGGAGGAGTCGGGGACGATGCCAATCCCAGCCGCAAGCGATGATGAAATTCTCGTTTGCAACTTTCATCAGATAACTGAGACCAGGCCACTTTAGGTTGGAATGGGGTCCTGGGTGTACACCCACCACCGGAGTGGAAGAATGGCAGGCGCATCTTACAGATGACTAGTCGATGGTCAGAGGGCAGATCAGCTCCACGGTAGGTCCTGGTGTCAAGGACATGGGCTCGCATTCGCTGGTCCGTCACTATGTAGTCCAGCAGATGTTCTTGCTTGGACCCGGCATGCATCCATGATGTTGTGTGGATGCGCCGATGCCGGAACAGCGTGTTGGTAATTACAAGCCCATGGGCTGCACAAAAATCTAGCAGCCTCCTACCGTTGTTATTGAGCTGATCTGGCCCATGCCCTCCAATCACTCCAGGCCAGGTGCCAGTATCATGACCAACTCGGGCATTGAAGTCACCCAACATGATGACTCTATCCCGAGGGGCCACTTTAGCCAGCACCTGTGACAGGAGGTCATAGAAGGCATCTGACTCATCGGCTTTGCCTGCATCCCTCCACGGATGTTCATCTTCGGTGGGGGCATAAGTAACCACGACCACCATTCCTCGCCTCCGGTTGATGGGAAGGCGAGCCCAAAGTAGCCTGGGGCTTACAGCTTCCCACACCTCACCGCCACGCTCCCACGCCCCCTTCATTCTTTTGTTCAAAAGAAGACCCACACCCTGTTGTTTGGCAGTCTGCTGCCCCGAGTAGAGGACTGTCCACCCCTCATGGTGGCAGGAGCCAGAGCCGGTCCACCGGACCTCCTGAATGCCGCATAGATCCAGGCGGTACCGGTCCAGCTCCCGACAGAGGAGTGGCAGCCTCTCCTCTGCAGTGAGCGTTCGAACATTCCACGTGGCCAACCGTAGTGGCTTTTCGTTGTTTCTGGAGTAGCCCCGAGGGTAGGTATTCAATCTCCTGGCTCCGCCAATTGGGGTTTGGCCAGGAGACGTCATAGACGCCTGGCCCCCCGGGGCCTCCGGCACAAGCTTAGTTGTTACATATTTAAGTTTAATTCGTAGTTTCGTGGTAATTAATTGAAGGTGGAGGGGTTACCAGCCCCTCGCACCCGTCCAGAGCCCCCGTTTAGCCCCTGTGGTGGACACATATGCCATGAGGGGAGGAGCCAATCAAAATTGGATCTCCCCCCACAGCGCTGTCCACGACAGAGTTGCCCGTCCGGCACCGCGAGGAGGTAGGGGGTTGTTTTGCCGGACAGACACCTAGACACACACACAGAGACACACATAGACACACACATAGACACATATACACATAGACACCTAGACACTCACACAGAGACACACACACATAGACACACATACACATAGACACACACACAGAGACACACATACACACATAGACACACACACACATAGACACACATACACATAGACACATACACACATAGACACACACACACAATGACACACACACAGAGACACACACACACATAGACACACGCACACATAGACACACACACACAGAGACACCTAGACACACACACAGAGACACACACACACATAGACACACATACACATAGACACACATACACATAGACACCTAGACACTCACACAGAGACACACACATACACACTGAGACACACACACACACAGAGACACACACACAGACACGCAGAGACACACACACAGACACACATATAGACACACATATACACACACACACATATATTGACACACATACACATAGACACACACACCTAGACACACACACAGAGACACACATAGACACACACATAGACACATATACACATAGACACCTAGACACTCACACAGAGACACACACACATAGACACACATACACATAGACACACACACAGAGACACACACACACATAGACACACATACACACACACACATATACACCTAGACACACACACAGAGACACACACAGACACACACACAGAAACATATATACACACAGACACACAGAGACACACATACACATAGACACACACACAGAGACACACACACACATAGACACACATACACATAGACACACACACAGAGACACACATACCCATAGACACGCACACACATACCCATAGACACGCACACACAGACACACAGAGACACACACACAGACACACATAGACACACACACAGACACACAGAGACACACACAGACACACAGAGACACACACACAGACACACAGAGACACACACACAGACACACAGAGACACACACACACAGACACACAGAGACACACACACACATATAGACACACATATACACACACACATATATATAGACGCACATACACATAGACACACGCACACAGACACACAGAGACACACACACACAGAGACACACACACACACAGTGACACAGTTACACACAAAGATCCCCCATATAGCCTTAACAGACTGTAGGGGCAAGTGCTGTGAGCGAGCACCTATGAAGGCCGGAACGGTACACGAGGGGGTGGGTGGCCAGCACCACGCCCGACCGCCTTTGTCTCCCTAGTGGCAATGTTTACACACCGCACCAGGTACTCATCTGAGGCTGAGTCGACCTAGGGGAGGCCCGGGACCGGTTCAGATAATCGTCACTGGTGTTGGCCGTGAGCGGGAATCGAACCCGGGTCGCCAGGTTCATAGCGCAGCTTAGCGCTAACCGCTACACTACCGTACACACACAGACACACAGACACACACACTACACTACCCACTACACTACCGCTCCCCACACAGAGACACACACAGAGACACACACATATAGACACACACACATATAGACACACACAGAGACACACACACAAAGACACACACACATATAGACACACACACACATACGCACACACAGTGACACACACACAGAGACATACACACACAGTGACACACACACAGTGACACAGACACAGTGACACACACACACAGTGACACACACACAGTGACACAGACACACACACACAACAACAACCGCCATTCGCCACTAAGTGGCGGTGACGTCACCACGACGCTTGTGCCAGGCTATGTGCACCCTGAGGCCACGTGAAGTGTCGAACGCCCGCTGGCAGGAGGTCACGGGGCAGACCCAGGTGCCACGGGTCGACTGACTGAGATGATTGAGATGACTGGCTGATGCACCACCTGTGCCCCCTACTGTGCCAACCTGCTGTGCTTTAGCCACCCGGCGCTCCGCTCGTTGTTCTGAGCGTCGCTCCTCCGCCCTCCGTTGTTGTTGGAGGGCGACTGCCTCCAACTGCCCAGTAGCAGCGTCCTTCACGAGCCTCCTCCACAGAGGCCGATCTTGACACCGCTGGTACCAGTCATCGGCAAGTCCACTCAGCTCCACGTCCTCCTGTACCACATCACTCCATCTCTTCTCTAGCCCGTGCCGCGCCCGCTTAGCCCCCTCAATCCGGCCAAACAAAAGCTGTTTCGGCATGCGGTGGCTGGGCATGCGGCTACATGACCCAGATCTTTCAAGGATTTGTGAGCTCCTCACACAATCCAGTCTGGTTAAACCCAGGATGGATCGTAGGCAGGCCAGCCTAAATGTTTCTAACCGGCGAAGATGTTCCATTAGGGGGGTCCACGTTTCGCAAGCGTAGAGAAGGGAGGGAATGACCGTGGCCGAGAAGACCTGAAGCTTAGTGCGGAGCGACAGACCAGGTAGCTTCCACACAGCGTTACGCAACCGATGAAAAGATATTGCCGCTCGACTGATTCGGAGTGAGACCTCTGCTGTTAAACTGGAGCCGGTCATAAGCACACTGCCCAGGTATGGGAAACTCTCCACTCTCTCCACAACTGCCCCATCACCGATTGGGAGTTGTGGGGGTGGAGTGTCCGATGGTACAAAATACCCAGGCAGGTGCTTAGTTTTGGTGGGCTGATGGTAAGGCCACACCTCTTAGTGGCACGCTCCAGTCTCAGCAGCAGCGTCTCCAACTCCTCCTCTGACTGAGCAGCTATTACCAAATCATCAGCATACATAACGTGGTTGAGCAATAGGGAGCCATCCCTTGACCGCACCCGGGCATCGATCAGCCTCCCATTATATCTGTACCATATGGAGATTCCCCCGGTACAGCTATTGAAGGCTTCACGAACTACGTGGTCAAAATAGATGCTAAATAATGTGGGAGCCAGAGGACATCCCTGTCACACCCCAAGGTGTACAGGGAATGGCTCTGACTCCCGGCCACGTAGTTTTACCCGGGCCCGCTCACCATCATGAAGGTCCTTAATGATCGTGAGCAGAGGGTCAGGTACTCCAAAAGCACGAAGAACGACCCAGAGCCCAGGCCTACTGATGGTATCATAGGCCTTGACCAGGTCAATAAAGCAGAGATGTAGGTCTTGTTGGAATTCCCTACACCTCTGCTGTAGCAGACGGACATAAAATATGGCATCTGTGCAGGACCGCCCTTTCCTGAAACCGCATTGGGGCTCCGCAAGCCTCTCCTCGGCGTGCCTGGCAAGGCGATGTTGAATAATCCTTGCCAGGACCTTTCCCGGCACACTGAGGAGTGAGATGCCCCTGTAGTTGTTACAGTCTGTGCGGTCCCCCTTCTTAAAGAGGGGGACCACCACACAGACACACAGACACACAGACACACACACAGACACACAGACACACACACAGACACACAGACACACAGACACACACACAGACACACACACAGACACACACACACACACAGACACACACACACATAGACACACACACAAATAGACACACACACACATAGACACACACAGATACATAGACACACACACACATAGACACACACACACATAGACACACAGACACATAGACACACACACATAGACACACACACACATAGACACACACACAAATAGACACACACACATACACACACAGATACATAGACACACACACACATAGACACACACACACATAGACACACACACACATAGACACACACACACATAGACACACACACACATACACACACACAGATACACACACAGATACATAGACACACACACACACATAGACACACACACACATAGACACACACAGACAACAACAACCGCCATTCGCCACTAAGTGGCGGTGACGTCACCACGACGCTTGTGCCAGGCTATGTGCACCTTGAGGCCACGTGAAGTGTCGAACGCCCGCTGGCAGGAGGTCACACACACACACACATAGACACACACACATAGACACACACACACACAGACACACACACACACATAGACACGCACACACATAGACACACACTCACATAGACACACACACATAGACACACACACATAGACATACACACATAGACACACACACAGACACATACATAGACACACACACACATAGACACACAGGATCGTGGTGATCACGGTGGTGATGGTGGTGGTGAGGGTGGTGATGTTGATGATGTTGGTGGTGATGGTGAGGGTGATGATGGCGAGGGTGATGATGATGGTGATAATGTTGATGGTGGTGGTGATGTTGATGGTAATGATGTTGATGGTGATGATGATGGTGAGGGTGGTGATGATGGTGATGATGGTGAGGGTGATGATGGTGAGGGTGACGATGGTGGTGATGATGGTGTTGATGCTGGTGATGATGGTGGTGATGATGCTGGTGATGATGTGGGTGGTGATGTTGATGATGGTGTTGATGATGTTAATGATGATGGTGATGATGTTGATGGTGGTGGTGATGATGGTGATGTTGATGATGCTGATGATGGTGATTATGGTGAGGGTGATGATGGTGATGGTGATGATGTTGATGATGATGGTGATGATGGTGATGTTGACGGTGATGGTGATGATGGTGATGATGGTGATGGTGATGATGATGGCGAGGGTGGTGGTGGTGATGGTGATGATGTTGATGATGATGTTGATGATGGTGATGATGTTAATGATGATGTTGATGCTGGTGATGGTGGTGTTGATGGTGATGTTGATGATGTTAATGATGATGATGTTAATGATGATGGTTATGATGGTGATGATGGTGGTGATGATGCTGGTGAGGGTGGTGATGATGATGGTGATGATGTTGATGAGGGTGATGATGGTGGTGATGTTGATGAGGGTGGTGATGTTGATGCTGGTGATGGTGATGATGTTAATGATGATGTTGATGATGATGCTGGTGATGTTAATGATGATGTTGATGGTGATGATGTTAATGATGATGCTGGTGATGATGGTCGTGATGATGTTGATGATGTTGATGCTGGTGATGATGATGTTGATGCTGGTGATGATGGTGATGATGCTGATGATGATGCTGGTGATGATGCTGGTGATGATGGTGATGATGATGATGGTGATGATGATGGTGATGTTGATGATGCTGGTGATGATGATGATGCTGGTGATGATGGTGATGATGATGATGGTGATGATGATGGTGATGTTGATGATGCTGGTGATGATGATGATGCTGGTGATGATGGTGATGATGATGATGATGCTGGTGATGATGATGATGGTGATGATGTTGATGATGATGCTGGTGATGATGCTGGTGATGGTGATGTTGATGATGTTAATGATGATGTTGATGATGATGCTGGTGATGTTAATGATGATGTTGATGATGATGTTGATGATGTTAATGATGATGCTGGTGATGATGTTGATGATGTTGATGCTGGTGATGATGATGATGATGCTGGTGATGATGATGATGGTGATGATGTTGATGATGATGCTGGTGATGATGCTGGTGATGATGGTGATGATGGTGGTGATGATGCTGATGATGATGATGCTGGTGATGATGATGATGCTACTGATGATGATGATGCTGATGATGATGGTGATGATGGTGATGATGGTGATGATGTTGATGATGATGTTGATGGTGCTGGTGATGAGGGGTGGTGATGATGTTGATGGTGATGATGTTAATGATGCTGGTGGTGATGTTGGCGAGTGCACAGAAAGGTGAAGTATGGCCAAGCCTCACGTTCTTGTGGTAGGCCGCCGCCGCCGCCGCCGCTTTGGTTGGAGACTTCGACACGAGGCGGTGGAGCGACAACATCGTGAGGGGTGGCAGAGAGACAACTTCCTTCTGTCTCTGTCTGTGTCTGTCTGTGTGTGTCTGTGTGTGTCTGTGTGTCTGTGTGTGTGTCTCTGTGTGTGTGTCTGTGTGTCTGTGTGTGTGTCTGTGTGTGTCTCTGTGTGTGGGTGTCTCTGTGTGTGGGTGTCTCTGTGTGTCTGTGTGTGGGTGTCTCTGTGTGTGTGTGTCTGTGTCTCTGTATGTGTCTGTGTGTGTCTCTGTGTGTGTCTGTGTGTGTGTGTCTTTGTGTGTGTGTGTGTCTCTGTGTGTGGGTGTCTCTGTGTGTGGGTGTCTCTGTGTGTGGGTGTCTCTGTGTGTGTGTGTGTGTCTCTGTGTGTGTGTGTGTGTCTCTGTGTGTGTCTCTGTGTGTGTCTCTGTGTGTGTCTCTGTGTGTGTCTCTGTGTGTGTCTCTGTGTGTGTCTCTGTGTGTGTCTCTGTGTGTGTCTCTGTGTGTGTCTCTGTGTGTGTCTCTGTGTGTGTCTCTCTGTGTGTGTCTCTCTGTGTGTCTCTCTGTGTGTCTCTCTGTGTGTCTCTCTGTGTGTGTCTCTGTGTCACTCTCTCTGTCACCCTCTCTCTCCGTGTGTCACCCTCTCTCTGTGTCTCTCTCTCTCCGTGTGTCTCTCTCCGTGTGTCTCTCTCCGTGTGTCTCTCTCTGTGTGTCTCTCTCTCTGTCTCTCTCCGTGCGTCTCTCCGTGCGTCTCTCCGTGTGTCTCTCCGTGTGTCTCTCTCCGTGTGTCTCCCTTCTCCACTGCTGGCCTAGACTCCCACAGACCGCGGCTGATGCGCAACTGCGCACTCCGCCCGGCTTATATAGTCGGCGAGGGGGAATCGACTTGGTTGTTTGTTAATCGACACTCAGCGATTCGATTGCTCGAGCATCTTCTATTGGCGAGAGTGGAAGAGGAATCGATTAGACTGAGGCATCGTGACGGAATTGAATCGCTGCAGAATCGATTCAAATGTTAATCGATGTGTAGCAATTTCCCGTTCGATTCCTCAAGCACTGTCAAGAGGCGATCGTCATAGATGGAATCTATCTGATCGGGGAATCGCCTAGATTACCCGGCTAATCGATATTCGACGATTCCCTGTTCGATTCCTTACGCAACGCGCATAGGGCTAGAAGTGAAAGAATCGATGGGAAGTGAATCGATTCCACTAGTGCCCTTGAAACGCGTCACGTGGTACGCACCCCCCTACTTGAGCCTGCACGGTGAATCGATTCGAAAAATAATTTATAAGCAGCGATTAATAAGTTCGATTCCTTAAGCAAAGCCTATTGGAACGGTGGAGAAAGAATCGTTAAAGAATCGATTCCGCTACTGCCCTTGAACCGCGTCACGTGCTACACATCCCCCCCACCCCGACCTGAGCCTGCACAGTTAATCGATTAGGAAATTAATAGACCAGTAGCGATTAATATATTAGATTCTTTAAGTACTGTCTATTAGGACGGTGAAAGAATCGATCAGTTTGAGAATCGTTACTGAACCGACTCCGCTGCTGGCCTGTAGTCACGTGGTGTCCCGGCTTAATAAGTCAACACGGGGCGGGAAATCTATTCCGAGCAGAATCTACAGGTAACGATTAATTTGTTCGATTCCTTAAGAAAGTTCCATTGGGATAGCGGAGTCGATTTGTAGTTGATGTTCAAGTTAATGAATCGATTTGCACCAACATTGTTGTTTCGTAGAATCGATTCCATCTCTTGCCCAATGCGTTGAGAAGTGGTACGTCGATTCCGATTAATTGTTTTGCGTCAAAACCTCGGATCGATTACTTGTTGCGCAATGTGTTGTGTCCGCGGTGGCGAAATCGATTTCTCGATTAGGCGATCGATTTGATTCCTTAGTCAACGTCATTAGCTCTATGGGTCTCTATGAGTGTCTATGGGTCTCTATGAGTCTCTATGGGACTCTATGAGTCTCTGTGAGTGTCTATGAGTGTCTATGGGTCTCTATGAGTGTCTATGGGTCTCTATGTCTATGGGTCTCTATGAGTGTCTATGGGTGTCTATGAGTGTCCATGGGTCTCTATGAGTGTCTATGTCTATGGGTCTCTGAGTGTCTATGGGTCTCTGAGTGTCTATGGGTCTATATGGGTGTCTATGGGTCTCTATGAGTGTCTATGTCTATGGGTCTCTATGAGTGTCTATGGGTCTCTATGAGTGTCTATGAGTGTCTATGTCTATGGGTCTCTATGAGTGTCTGAGTGTCTATGGGTCTCTATGAGTCTCTATGTGTGTCTATGGGTCGCTATGTCTATGGGTATCTATGAGTGTCTATGAGTGTGTATGGGTCTCTATGAGTGTCTATGGGTCTCTATGTCTATGGGTCTCTGAGTGTCTATGGGTCTCTGAGTGTCTATGGGTCTCTATGAGTGTCTATGGGTCTCTATGAGTGTCTATGGATCTCTATGAGTGTCTATGAGTGTCTATGGGTGTCTATGGGTCTCTGAGTGTCTATGGGTCTCTATGAGTCTCTATGAGTGTCTGAGTGTCTATGGGTCTCTATGAGTGTCTATGGGTCTCTATGAGTCTCTATGGGTCTCTATGGGTGTCTATGTCTATGGGTCTCTATGAGTGTCTATGGGTCTCTATGAGTCTCTATGAGTGTCTATGAGTCTCTATGTGTGTCTATGGGTCGCTATGTCTATGGGTCTCTATGAGTGTCTATGGGTCTCTATGAGTGTCTATGAGTGTCTATGGGTGTCTATGGGTCTCTATGAGTGTCTATGGGTCTCTATGAGTCTCTGAGTGTCTATGGGTCTCTATGAGTGTCTATGGGTCTCTATGGGTGTCTATGTCTATGGGTCTCTATGAGTGTCTATGGGTCTCTATGAGTCTCTATGAGTGTCTGAGTGTCTATGAGTCTCTATGTGTGTCTATGGGTCGCTATGTCTATGGGTCTCTATGAGTGTCTATGAGTGTCTATGGGTCTCTATGAGTGTCTATGGGTCTCTATGTCTATGGGTCTCTATGAGTGTCTATGGGTCTCTATGAGTGTATATGAGTCTCTATGAGTGTAAATGGGTCTCTATGAGTGTCTATGGGTCTCTGAGTGTCTATGGGTCTCTATGTCTATGGGTCTCTATGAGTGTCTATGGGTCTCTATGAGTGTCTATGGGTCTCTATGAGTGTCTATGTGTGTCTATGGGTCTCTATGAGTGTCTATGAGTGTCTATGGGTCTCTCTGAGCGTCTATGGGTCTCTATGAGTGTCTATGGGTCTCTCTGTCTATGGGTCTCTATGAGTGTCTATGGGTCTCTATGAGTGTCTATGGGTCTCTATGTCTATGGGTTTCTGAGTGTCTATGAGTGTCTATGCGTCTCTGAGTGTCTATGGGTCTCTATGTCTAAGGGTCTCTATGAGTGTCTATGGGTCTCTATGAGTGTCTATGAGTGTCTATGGGTCTCTATGAGTGTCTATGGGTGTCTATGTCTGTGGGTCTCTATGAGTGTCTATGGGTCTCTATGAGTGTCTATGGGTCTCTATGAGTGTCTATGGGTCTCTATGTCTATGGGTCTCTGAGTGTCTATGGGTCTCTATGAGTGTCTATGGGTCTCTATGAGTCTCTGTCTGTGGGTCTCTATGAGTGTCTGTGGGTCTCTATGAGTGTCTATGGGTCTCTATGAGTGTCTATGAGTGTCTATGGGTCTCTATGAGTGTCTATGGGTCTCTATGAGTGTCTATGGGTCTCTATGAGTGTCTATGGGTCTCTATGTCTATGGGTCTATGAGTGTCTATGGGTCTCTATGAGTGTCTATGGGTCTCTATGTCTATGGGTCTCTGAGTGTCTCTGAGTCTCTATGAGTGTCTCTGAGTCTCTATGAGTGTCTCTGAGTCTCTATAGGTCTCTCTGTCTATGGGTCTCTATGTCTATGGGTCTCTATGAGTGTTTATGGGTCTCTATGAGTGTATATGAGTCTCTATGAGTGTAAATGGGTCTCTATGAGTGTCTATGGGTCTCTATGTCTATGGGTCTCTATGAGTGTCTATGGGTCTCTATGAGTGTCTATGGGTCTCTATGAGTGTCTATGGGTCTCTATGAGTGTCTATGTGTGTCTATGGGTCTCTATGAGTGTCTATGAGTGTCTATGGGTCTCTCTGAGCGTCTATGGGTCTCTATGAGTGTCTATGGGTCTCTCTGTCTATGGGTCTCTATGAGTGTCTATGGGTCTCTATGAGTGTCTATGGGTCTCTATGTCTATGGGTTTCTGAGTGTCTATGAGTGTCTATGCGTCTCTGAGTGTCTATGGGTCTCTATGTCTAAGGGTCTCTATGAGTGTCTATGGGTCTCTATGAGTGTCTATGAGTGTCTATGGGTCTCTATGAGTGTCTATGGGTGTCTATGTCTGTGGGTCTCTATGAGTGTCTATGGGTCTCTATGAGTGTCTATGGGTCTCTATGAGTGTCTATGGGTCTCTATGTCTATGGGTCTCTGAGTGTCTATGGGTCTCTATGAGTGTCTATGGGTCTCTATGAGTCTCTGTCTGTGGGTCTCTATGAGTGTCTGTGGGTCTCTATGAGTGTCTATGGGTCTCTATGAGTGTCTATGAGTGTCTATGGGTCTCTATGAGTGTCTATGGGTCTCTATGAGTGTCTATGGGTCTCTATGAGTGTCTATGGGTCTCTATGTCTATGGGTCTATGAGTGTCTATGGGTCTCTATGAGTGTCTATGGGTCTCTATGTCTATGGGTCTCTGAGTGTCTCTGAGTCTCTATGAGTGTCTCTGAGTCTCTATGAGTGTCTCTGAGTCTCTATAGGTCTCTCTGTCTATGGGTCTCTATGTCTATGGGTCTCTATGAGTGTTTATGGGTCTCTATGAGTGTCTATGGGTCTCTATGAGTGTCTATGGGTCTCTATGTCTATGGGTTTCTGAGTGTCTATGAGTGTCTATGAGTGTCTATGCGTCTCTGAGTGTCTATGGGTCTCTCTGTCTATGGGTCTCTATGTCTATGGGTCTCTATGAGTGTCTATGAGTCTCTATGAGTATCTATGGGTCTCTATGAGTGTCTATGAGTGTCTATGGGTCTCTATGAGTGTCTATGGGTCTCTATGTCTGTGGGTCTCTATGAGTGTCTATGGGTCTCTATGAGTGTCTATGGGTCTCTATGTCTATGGGTCTCTGAGTGTCTATGGGTCTCTATGAGTGTCTATAAGTGTCTATGGGTCTCTATGAGTGTCTATGGGTCTCTATGTCTGTGGGTCTCTATGAGTCTCTGTGGGTCTCTATGAGTGTCTATGAGTGTCTATGGGTCTCTGTGAGTGTCTATGGGTCTCTATGAGTGTCTATGGGTCTCTATGAGTGTCTATGGGTCTCTATGAGTGTCTATGGGTCTCTATGAGTGTCTATGAGTGTCTATGGGTCTCTATGAGTGTGTGTGGGTCTCTGTGTGGTGAGTCTGTGGGTCTCTGTGTGGTGAGTCTATGGATTCATCCAACATTGGATAGAGCCATAACTGATTCTCAATCGGAAATATGCGATTTTAATCACAATGATGTCACAAGATCACAGCCACCAACTTACAGTGAGTGGGTGGGTGAGTGAGTGGGTGGGTGAGTGAGTGAGTGGGTGAGTGGGTGGGTGGGTGAGTGGGTGAGTGAGTGGGTGAGTGGGTGAGTGAGTGGGTGAGTGGGAGAGTGAGTGGGTGAATGAGTGGGTGATTGAGTGAGTGAGTGGGTGAGTGAGTGGGTGTATGAGTGAGTGGGTGAGTGAGTGAGTGGGTGAGTGAGTGAGTGGGTGAGTGAGTGAGTGGGTGAGTGAGTGGGTGGGTGAGTGGGTGAGTGAGTGAGTGAGTGGGTGAGTGAGTGGGTGAGTGAGTGGGTGGGTGGGTGAGTGAGTGGGTGAGAGAGTGAGTGGGTGAGTGAGTGGGTGAGTGAGTGGGTGGATGAGTGAGTGGGTGAGTGGGTGAGTGGGTGAGTGAGTGGGTGAGTGAGTGAGTGGGTGAGTGAGTGAATGAGTGAGTGAGTGGGTGAGTGAGTGAGTGAGTGGGTGAGTGAGTGAATGAGTGAGGGAGTGAATGAGTGAGTGGGTGAGTGAGTGAGTGGGTGAGTGAGTGGGTGAGTGAGTGTGTGAGTGAGTGAGTGTGAGTGAGTGGGTGAGTGAGTGGGTGAGTGAGTGGGTGAGTGAGTGGGTGAGTGAGTGGGTGGGTGGGTGAGTGGGTGGGTGAGTGGGTGAGTGGGTGAGTTAGTGAGTGGGTGAGTGAGTGAGTGAGTGAATGAGTGAGTGAGTGGGTGAGTGAGTGAGTGAATGAGTGAGTGTGTGAGTGAGTGAGTGGGTGAGTGAGTGGGTGAGTGGGTGAGTGAGTGGGTGGGTGAGTGAGTGAGTGAGTGGGTGAGTGAGTGAGTGAGTGGGTGAGTGAGTGGGTGGGTGGGTGAGTGGGTGGGTGAGTGGGTGGGTGAGTGAGTGGGTGGGTGAGTGAGTGAGTGGGTGAGTGAGTGAATGAGTGAGTGAGTGGGTGAGTGAGTGGGTGAGTGGGTGAGTGAATGAATGAGTGTGTGAGTGAGTGGGTGAGTGAGTGAGTGGGTGAGTGAGTGAGTGTGTGAGTGAGTGAGTGGGTGAGTGAGTGTGTGAGTGAGTGAGTGGGTGAGTGAGTGGGTGTGTGGGAGAGAGAGTGGGTGAATGAGTGGGTGATTGAGTGAGTGAGTGGGTGAGTGAGTGGGTGAGTGAGTGGGTGGGTGGGTGAGTGGGTGGGTGGGTGAGTGAGTGAGTGGGTGAGTGAGTGGGTGAGTGAGTGAATGAGTGAGGGAGTGAATGAGTGAGTGGGTGAGTGAGTGTGTGAGTGAGTGAGTGGGTGAGTGAGTGGGAGAGAGAGTGGGTGAATGAGTGGGTGATTGAGTGAGTGGGTGAGTGGGTGAGTGAGTGGGTGAGTGAGTGAATGAGTGAGTGAGTGTGAATGAGTGGGTGATTTAGTGAGTGGGTGAGTGGGTGAATGAGTGAGTGAGTGTGTGAGTGAGTGGGTGAGTGAGTGGGTGAGTGGGTGGATGAGTGAGTGGGTGAGTGGGTGAGTGAGTGGGTGAGTGGGTGAGTGAGTGAGTGTGTGGGTGAGTGAGTGGGTGAGTGAGTGGGTGAGTGAGTGGGTGGGTGGGTGAGTGGGTGGGTAAGTGGGTGAGTGGGTGAGTGAGTGAGTGAGTGGGTGAGTGAATGTGTGAGTGAGTGAGTGAATGAGTGAATGTGTGAGTGAGTGGGTGAGTGGGTGAGTGAGTGGGTGAGTGGTTATGAACACTGTCAAAATCAATATTTGAAGATTAGCAGAAACACCATCAGCTCCAACAGCTGTCTTCACTTCGACTCATCCTTCCTGGAAAACACGGAGACATCACCACCACCGTCTCTCTCTCCCCCCGTGTCTCTCTCTCTCCCCGTGTCTCTCTCCCCGTGTCTCTCTCTCCCCGTGTCTCTCTCTCCCCGTGTGTCTCTCTCTCCCCGTGTCTCTCCCCGTGTCTCTCTCTCTCCCCGTGTCTCTCTCTCCCCGTGTCTCTCTCCCCGTGTGTCTCTCTCTCACCGTGTCTCTCTCTCCCCGTGTCTCTCTCTCTCCCCGTGTCTCTCTCTCTCTCTCTCCCCGTGTCTCTCTCTCCCCGTGTCTCCCTCCCCGTGTCTCTCTCTCTCCCCGTGTCTCTCTCTCCCCTCCCATGTCTCTCTCCCCCGTGTCTCTCTCTCTCCCCGTGTCTCTCTCTCTCCCCGTGTGTCTCTCTCCCCCTCACCGTGTCTCTCCCCCCGTGTCTCTCTCTCTCTCCCCCCGTGTCTCTCTCTCTCTCCCTCACTGTGTCTCTCTCTCTCCCCGCGTCTCTCTCCCCGTGTCTCTCTCTCCCCTCCCCGTGTCTCTCTCCCCGTGTCTCTCTCTCTCCCCGTGTCTCTCTCTCCCCGTGTCTCTCCCCTCCCCGTGTCTCCCTCCCCGTGTCTCTCTCTCTCCCACGTGTCTCTCTGTCCCCGTGTCTCTCTCTCCCCGTGTCTCACTCTCCCCGTGTCTCTCTCTCTCTCCCCCCGTGTCTCTCTCTCTCTCCCTCACTGTGTCTCTCTCTCTCCCCGCGTCTCTCTCCCCGTGTCTCTCTCTCTCTCTCTCCCCGTGTCTCTCTCCCCGTGTCTCTCTCCCCGCGTCTCTCTCTCCCCGTGTCTCTCCCCTCCCCGGGTCTCCCTCCCCGTGTCTCTCTCTCTCCCACGTGTCTCTCTGTCCCCGTGTCTCTCTCTCCCCGTGTCTCACTCTCCCCGTGTCTCTCTCCCCCCCGTGTCTCTCTCTCCCCGTGTCTCTCTCTCCCCGTGTCTCTCTCCCCGTGTCTCGCTCCCCGTGTCTCTCTCTCTCCCCGTGTCTCTCCCTCCCCGTGTCTCTCTCTCTCCCCGTGTCTCTCTCTCCCCCTCCCCGTGTCTCCCTCCCCCCGTGTCTCTCTCCCCGTGTCTCTCCCCGTGTCTGTCTCTCCCCGTGTCTCTCACTCCCCTCCCCGTGTCTCCCTCCCGTGTCTCTCTCTCTCCCCGTGTCTCTCTCTCCCCTCCCCGTGTCTCCCTCCCCGTGTCTCTCTCCCCATGTCTCTCTCCCCGTGTCTCCCTCCCCGTGTCTCTCTCTCCCCGTGTCTCTCCCCGTGTCTCTCTCTCCCCGTGTCTCTCTCTCTCTCCCTGTGTCTCTCTCTCCCCGTGTCTCTCTCTCCCCGTGTCTCTCTCTCCCCGTATCTCTCTCCCTCCCCGTGTCTCTCTCTCTCCCCGTGTCTCTCTCTCCCCTCACCGTGTCTCCCTCCCCCCGTGTCTCTCTCCCCATGTCTCTCTCCCCGTGTCTCTCTCTCCCCGTGTCTCCCTCCCCGTGTCTCTCTCTCCCCGTGTCTCTCCCCGTGTCTCTCTCTCTCCCCGTGTCTCTCTCTCTCTCCCTGTGTCTCTCTCTCCCCGTGTCTCTCTCTCCCCGTGTCTCTCTCTCCCCGTGTCTCTCTCTCCCCGTGTCTCTCTCCCCGTGTCTCTCTCTCCCCGTGTCTCTCTCTCCCCGTGTCTCTCTCTCCCATGTCTCTCTCCCCCCGTGTCGCTCTCCCCCCGTGTCTCTCTCTCTCCCCGTGTCTCTCTCTCTCCCCGTGTCTCTCTCTCCCCGTGTCTCCCTCCCCATGTCTCTCTCTCTCCCCGTGTCTCTCTCTCCCCCCGTGTCTCTCTCTCTCCCCGTGTCTCTCTCTCTCCCCATGTCTCTCTCTCCCCGTGTCTCTCTCTCTCCCCGTGTCTCTCTCTCCCCGTGTCTCTCTCCCCGTGTCTCTCTCTCCCCACGTGTCTCTCTCCCCGTGTCTCTCTCTCCCCGCGTCTCTCTCTCCCTGTGTCTCTCTCTCCCCGTGTCTCTCTCTCTCCCCGTGTCTCTCTCTCCCCCCGTGTCTCTCTCTCTCCCCGTGTCTCTCTCTCTCCCCGTGTCTCTCTCTCTCCCCGTGTCTCTCTCTCTCCCCGTGTCTCTCTCTCCCCGTGTCTCTCTCCCCGTGTCTCTCTCTCCCCGTGTCTCTCTCCCCGTGTCTCTCTCTCTCCCCGTGTCTCTCTCTCCCCGTGTCTCTCTCCCCGTGTCTCTCTCTCTCCCCGTGTCTCTCTCTCCCTGTGTCTCTCTCTCCCCGTGTCTCTCTCTCTCCCCGTGTCTCTCTCTCCCCGTGTCTCCCTCCCCGTGTCTCTCTCTCTCCCCGTGTCTCTCTCTCCCCGTGTCTCTCTCCCCGTGTCTCTCTCTCTCCCCGTGTCTCTCTCTCCCTGTGTCTCTCTCTCCCCGTGTCTCTCTCTCTCCCCGTGTCTCTCTCTCTCCCCGTGTCTCTCCCCGTGTCTCTCTCCCCGTGTCTCTCTCTCTCCCCCTCACCGTGTCTCCCTCCCCGTGTCTCTCTCCCCGTGTCTCTCTCTCCCCTCCCCGTGTCTCCCTCCCCGTGTCTCTCTCTCTCCCCGTGTCTCTCTCTCTCCCCCCGTGTCTCTCTCTCTCCCCGTGTCTCTCTCTCTCCCCGTGTCTCTCTCTCTCCCCGTGTCTCTCTCTCCCCGTGTCTCTCTCCCCGTGTCTCTCTCTCTCCCCGTGTCTCTCTCTCCCCGTGTCTCTCTCCCCGTGTCTCTCTCTCCCCGTGTCTCTCTCTCCCCGTGTCTCTCTCTCCCATGTCTCTCTCCCCCCGTGTCTCTCTCCCCCCGTGTCTCTCTCTCTCCCCGTGTCTCTCTCTCCCCGTGTCTCTCTCTCCCCGTGTCTCCCTCCCCATGTCTCTCTCTCTCCCCGTGTCTCTCTCTCCCCCCGTGTCTCTCTCTCTCCCCGTGTCTCTCTCTCTCCCCGTGTCTCTCTCTCTCCCCGTGTCTCTCTCTCTCCCCGTGTCTCTCTCTCCCCGTGTCTCTCTCCCCGTGTCTCTCTCTCCCCACGTGTCTCTCTCCCCGTGTCTCTCTCTCCCCGCGTCTCTCTCTCCCTGTGTCTCTCTCTCCCCGTGTCTCTCTCTCTCCCCGTGTCTCTCTCTCCTCCCATGTCTCTCTCTCTCCCCGTGTCTCTCTCTCTCCCCGTGTCTCTCTCTCTCCCCGTGTCTCTCTCTCTCCCCGTGTCTCTCTCCCCGTGTCTCTCTCTCCCCGTGTCTCTCTCCCCGTGTCTCTCTCTCTCCCCGTGTCTCTCTCTCCCCGTGTCTCTCTCCCCGTGTCTCTCTCTCCCCGTGTCTCTCTCTCCCCCCGTGTCTCTCTCTCTCCCCGTGTCTCTCTCTCTCCCCGTGTCTCTCTCTCTCCCCGTGTCTCTCTCTCTCCCCGTGTCTCTCTCTCCCCGTGTCTCTCTCCCCCCGTGTCTCTCTCCCCGTGTCTCTCTCTCTCCCGTGTCTCTCTCTCCCTGTGTCTCTCTCTCCCCGTGTCTCTCTCCCCGTGTCTCTCTCCCCGTGTCTCTCTCTCTCCCCCTCACCGTGTCTCCCTCCCCGTGTCTCTCTCCCCGTGTCTCTCTCTCCCCTCCCCGTGTCTCCCTCCCCGTGTCTCTCTCTCTCCCCGTGTCTCTCTCTCCCCGTGTCTCTCTCTCCCCCCGTGTCTCTCTCTCTCCCCGTGTCTCTCTCTCTCCCCGTGTCTCTCTCTCTCCCCGTGTCTCTCTCTCTCCCCGTGTCTCTCTCTCCCCGTGTCTCTCTCCCCGTGTCTCTCTCTTCCCCGTGTCTCTCTCTCCCCGTGTCTCTCTCTCCCCGTGTCTCTCTCTCTCCCCGTGTCTCTCTCTCCCTGTGTCTCTCTCTCCCCGTGTCTCTCTCTCCCCGTGTCTCTCTCTCCCCGTGTCTCTCTCTCTCTCTCCCCGTGTCTCTCTCTCCCCGTGTCTCTCTCTCTCCCCGTGTCTCTCTCCCCGTGTCTCTCTCTCTCCCCCTCACCGTGTCTCCCTCCCCGTGTCTCTCTCCCCGTGTCTCTCTCTCCCTCACCGTGTCTCCCTCCCCGCGTGTCTCCCTCCCCGTGTCTCTCTCCCCATGTCTCTCTCCCCCCGTGTCTCTCTCCCCGTGTCTCTCTCTCTCTCACGTGTCTCTCTCTCCCTCCCCGTCTCTCTCTCCCCGTGTCTCTCTCTCTCCGTGTCTCTCCCCTCCCCGTCTCTCTCTCCCCGTGTCTCTCTCTCCCGTGTCTCTCTCTCTCCCCGTGTCTCTCTCTCCCCGTGTCTCTCTCTCTCCCCGTGTCTCTCTCTCCCCGTGTCTCTCCCCTCCCCGTGTCTCCCTCCGCGTGTCTCTCTCTCCCCGTGTCTCTCTCTCCCCGTGTCTCTCTCTCCCCGCGTGTCTCTCTCTCCCCGTGTCTCTCTCCCCGTGTCTCTCTCTCTCCCCGTGTCTCTCTCCCCGTGTCTCTCTCTCCCTGTCTCTGTCTCCCTGTGTCTCCCTCCCCGTGTCTCCCTCCCCCCGTGTCTCTCTCTCCCCGTGTCTCTCTCCCCGTGTCTCTCTCTCTCCCCGTGTCTCTCTCTCTCCCGTGTCTCTCTCTCTCCCCGTGTCTCTCTTTCCCCATGTCTCTCTCCCCCCGTGTCTCCCTCCTCGTGTCTCTCTCTCCCCGTGTCTCTCTCTCTCCCCGTGTCTCTCTCTCCCCGTGTCTCTCTCTCTCCCCGTGTCTCTCTCCCCGTGTCTCTCTCTCCCCGTGTCTCTCTCTCCCCGTGTCTCTCTCTCCCCGTGTCTCTCTCCCCGTGTCTCTCTCTCCCCGTGTCTCTCTCTCCCCCTCACCGTGTCTCTCTCTCTCCCCGTGTCTCTCTCTCCCCTCACCGTGTCTCCCTCACCGTGTCTCTCTCCCCTCCCCGTGTCTCCCTCCCCGTGTCTCTCTCTCCCCGTGTCTCTCTCTCCCCGTGTCTCTCTCTCCCCTCACCGTGTCTCCCTCACCGTGTCTCTCCCCTCCCATGTCTCTCTCTCCCTGTGTCTCTCTCTCTCCCCGTGTCTCTCTCCCCCTTACCGTGTCTCCCTCCCCCCGTGTCTCTCTCCCCGTGTCTCTCTCTCTCCCCGTGTCTCTCTCTCCCCCTTACCGTGTCTCCCTCCCGTGTCT
>NW_022638505.1:0-27056 GCF_010993605.1 Petromyzon marinus
GGCTTATTTTTGCAACTTAGGCGCATTAAATAGCCTTATTTCAGCAACTTAGGCTCATTAAATAGCCTTATTAAATAGGCTTATTTCAGCAACTTAGGCTTATTAAATAGCCTTATTTCAGCAACTTAGGCTTATTAAATAGCCTTATTTCAGCAACTTAGACTTATTAAATTGGTTTATTCAGCAACTTATGCTTATTAAATAGGCTTATTTCAGCAACTTAGACTTATTAAATAGGCCTATTAAATAGGCTTATTAAATAGACTTATTAAATAGGCTTATTAAAAAGGCTTATTAAATAGACTTAATAAATAGGCTCATTAAATACTTATTAAATAGGTTTATTAAATAGGCATATTAAATAGGCTTATTAAATAGGCGTATTAAATAGGCTTATTAAATAGGCTTATTAAATGGACTTATTAAATAGCCTAATTAAATAGGCTTATTTTAGCAACTTAGGCTTATTAAATAGGTTTATTTCAGCAACTTAGACTTATTAAATAGCCTTATTAAATAGGCTTATTTCAGCAACTTAGGCTTATTAAATAGGCTTATTTTAGCAACTTACACTTATTAAATAGCCTTATTAATCAGGTTTATTTCAGCAACTTGGGCGTATTAAATACCATTTTTAAATAGGTTTATTTCAGCAACTTAGACTTATTAAATTGACCGTTTTAAATAGGCTTAGTTCAGAAACTTAGGCTTATTAAATCGGCTTATTTCAGCAACTTAGGCCCATTAAATAGCCTCATTAAATAGGCTTATTTCAGCAACTTAGGCTTATTAAATAGCCTTATTAAATAGGCTTATTTGAGCAACTTTGACTTATTAAATCGACTTATTAAATAGACATTTCAGCAACTTAGGCTCATTAAATAGGCTTATGAAATATGCTTATTTCTGCAACTTAGATTATTAGATAGGCCTATTAAATAGGCTTATTTCAGCAACTTAGGCTTATTAAATAGGCTTATTTCAGCAACTTAGGCTTATTAAATAGGCCTATTTCAGCAACTTAGACTTATTAAATAGCCCTATTTCAGCAACTTACGCTTATTAAATAGGCTTCTTTCAGCAACTTAGGCTTATTAAATAGCCTTATTAAATAGGCTTATTTCAGCAACTTAGGCTTATTAAATAGGCTTATTTTAGCAACTTACACTTATTAAATAGCCTTATTAATCAGGTTTATTTCAGCAACTTGGGCGTATTAAATACCATTTTTAAATAGGTTTATCTCAGCAACTTAGACTTATTAAATTGACCGTTTTAAATAGGCTTAGTTCAGAAACTTAGGCTTATTAAATCGGCTTATTTCAGCAACTTAGGCCCATTAAATAGCCTCATTAAATAGGCTTATTTCAGCAACTTAGGCTTATTAAATAGCCTTATTAAATAGGCTTATTTGAGCAACTTTGACTTATTAAATCGACTTATTAAATAGACATTTCAGCAACTTAGGCTCATTAAATAGGCTTATGAAATATGCTTATTTCTGCAACTTAGATTATTAGATAGGCCTATTAAATAGGCTTATATCAGCAACTTAGGCTTATTAAATAGGCTTATTTCAGCAACTTAGGCTTATTAAATAGGCCTATTTCAGCAACTTAGACTTATTAAATAGCCTTATTTCAGCAACTTACGCTTATTAAATAGGCTTCTTTCAGCAACTTAGGCTTATTAAATAGCCTTATTAAATAGGCTTATTTCAGCAACTTGGGCTTATTAAATAGGCTTATTTTAGCAACTAACACTGTTTAAATAGGCTTATTTCAGCAACTTAGACTTATTAAATAGCCTTATTTCAGCAACTTAGACTTATTAAATAGGCTTATTTCAGCAACTTAGACTTATTAAATAGGCTTATTTCAGCAACTTAGACTTATTAAATAGCCTTATTTCAGCAACTTAGGCTTATTAAATAGGCTTATTTCAGCACCTTAGGCTTATTAAATAGCCTTATTTCAGCAACTTAGACTTATTAAATAGGCTTATTTCAGCAACTTAGGCTTATTAAATAGGCTTATTCAGCAACTTAGGCTTATTAAAAAGGCTTATTAAATAGGCTTATTTTAGCAACTTAGGCTTTTTAAATAGGTTTATTTCAGCAACTTAGACTTATTAAATAGCCTTATTAAATAGGATTATTTCAGCAACTTAGGCTTATTAAATAGGCTTATTTCAGCAATTTATGCTTATTAAATAGCCTTATTAAACAGGTTTATTTCAGCAACTTAGGCTTATTAAATAGCATTTTAAATAGGTTTATTTCAGCAACTTAGACTTATTAAATATACCTTTTTAAATAGGCTTAGTTCAGAAACTTCGGCTTATTAAATAGGCTTATTTTAGCAACTTAGGCGCATTAAATAGCCTTATTTCAGCAACTTAGGCGTATTAAATAGCCTTATTAAATAGGCTTATTTCAGCAACTTAGGCTTATTAAATAGCCTTATTTCAGCAACTTAGGCTTATTAAATAGCCTTATTTCAGCAACTTAGACTTATTAAATTGGTTTATTCAGCAACTTATGCTTATTAAATAGGCTTATTTCAGCAACTTAGACTTATTAAATAGGCCTATTAAATAGGCTTATTAAATAGACTTATTAAATAGGCTTATTAAAAAGGCTTATTAAATAGACTTAATAAATAGGCTCATTAAATACTTATTAAATAGGTTTATTAAATAGGCATATTAAATAGGCTTATTAAATAGGCGTATTAAATAGGCTTATTAAATAGGCTTATTAAATGGACTTATTAAATAGCCTCATTAAATAGGCTTATTTTAGCAACTTAGGCTTATTAAATAGGTTTATTTCAGCAACTTAGACTTATTAAATAGCCTTATTAAATAGGCTTATTTCAGCAACTTAGGCTTATTAAATAGGCTTATTTTAGCAACTTACACTTATTAAATAGCCTTATTAATCAGGTTTATTTCAGCAACTTGGGCGTATTAAATACCATTTTTAAATAGGTTTATTTCAGCAACTTAGACTTATTAAATTGACCGTTTTAAATAGGCTTAGTTCAGAAACTTAGGCTTATTAAATCGGCTTATTTCAGCAACTTAGGCCCATTAAATAGCCTCATTAAATAGGCTTATTTCAGCAACTTAGGCTTATTAAATAGCCTTATTAAATAGGCTTATTTGAGCAACTTTGACTTATTAAATCGACTTATTAAATAGACATTTCAGCAACTTAGGCTCATTAAATAGGCTTATGAAATATGCTTATTTCTGCAACTTAGATTATTAGATAGGCCTATTAAATAGGCTTATTTCAGCAACTTAGGCTTATTAAATAGGCTTATTTCAGCAACTTAGGCTTATTAAATAGGCCTATTTCAGCAACTTAGACTTATTAAATAGCCTTATTTCAGCAACTTACGCTTATTAAATAGGCTTCTTTCAGCAACTTAGGCTTATTAAATAGCCTTATTAAATAGGCTTATTTCAGCAACTTGGGCTTATTAAATAGGCTTATTTTAGCAACTAACGCTGTTTAAATAGGCTTATTTCAGCAACTTAGACTTATTAAATAGCCTTATTTCAGCAACTTAGACTTATTAAATAGGCTTATTTCAGCAACTTAGACTTATTAAATAGGCTTATTTCAGCAACTTAGACTTATTAAATAGCCTTATTTCAGCAACTTAGGCTTATTAAATAGGCTTATTTCAGCAACTTAGGCTTATTAAATAGCCTTATTTCAGCAACTTAGACTTATTAAATAGGCTTATTTCAGCAACTTAGGCTTATTAAATAGGCTTATTCAGCAACTTAGGCTTATTAAAAAGGCTTATTAAATAGGCTTATTTTAGCAACTTAGGCTTTTTAAATAGGTTTATTTCAGCAACTTAGACTTATTAAATAGCCTTATTAAATAGGATTATTTCAGCAACTTAGGCTTATTAAATAGGCTTATTTCAGCAATTTATGCTTATTAAATAGCCTTATTAAACAGGTTTATTTCAGCAACTTAGGCTTATTAAATAGCATTTTAAATAGGTTTATTTCAGCAACTTAGACTTATTAAATATACCTTTTTAAATAGGCTTAGTTCAGAAACTTCGGCTTATTAAATAGGCTTATTTTAGCAACTTAGGCGCATTAAATAGCCTTATTTCAGCAACTTAGGCGTATTAAATAGCCTTATTAAATAGGCTTATTTCAGCAACTTAGGCTTATTAAATAGCCTTATTTCAGCAACTTAGACTTATTCAATAGGCTTATTTCAGCAACTTAGGCTTATTAAATAGGCTTATTCAGCAACTTAGGCTTATTAAATAGGCTTATTTCAGCAACTTAGGTTTATTAAATAGCCTTATTTCAGCAACTTAGACTTATTAAATAGGCTTTTTTCAGCAACTTAGGCTTATTAAATAGGCTTATTAAATATGCTCAATAAATAGGCGTATTAAATAGGCTTATTAAATAGACTTATTAAATAGCCTCATTAAATAGGCTTATTTAGCAACTTAGGCTTATTAAATAGGCTTATGTCAGCAACTTACGCTTATTAAATAGCCTTATTAATCAGGTTTATTTCAGCAACTTGGGCGTATTAAATACCATTTTTAAATAGGTTTATTTCAGCAACTTAGACTTATTAAATAGACCTTTTTAAATAGGCTTAGTTCAGAAACTTAGGCTTATTAAATCGGCTTATTTCAGCAACTTAGGCTCATTAAATAGCCTCATTAAATAGGCTTATTTCAGCAACTTAGGCTTATTAAATAGCCTTATTAAATAGGCTTATTTTAGAAACTTTGACTTATTAAATCGACTTATTAAATAGACATTTCAGCAACTTAGGCTCATTAAATAGGCTTATGAAATATGCTTATTTCTGCAACTTAGACTTATTAGATAGGCCTATTAAATAGGCTTATTTCAGCAACGTAGGCTTATTAAATAGGCTTATTTCAGCAACTTAGGCTTATTAAATAGCCTTATTTCAGCAACTTAGACTTATTAAATTGGTTTATTCAGCAACTTAGGCTTATTAAATAGGCTTATTTCAGCAACTTAGACTTATTAAATAGGCCTATTAAATAGGCTATTAAATAGACTTATTAAATATGCTTATTAAAAAGGCTTATTAAATAGACTTAATAAATAGGCTCATTAATACTTATTAAATAGGTTTATTAAATAGGCGTATTAAATAGGCTTATTAAATAGGCGTATTAAATAGGCTTATTAAATAGGCTTATTAAATTGACTTATTAAATAGCCTCATTAAATAGGCTTATTTTAGCAACTTAGGCTTATTAAATAGGTTTATGTCAGCAACTTAGACTTATTAAATAGCCTTATTAAATAGGCTTATTTCAGCAACTTAGGCTTATTAAATAGCCTTATTAATCAGGTTTATTTCAGCAACTTGGGCGTATTAAATACCATTTTTAAATAGGTTTATTTCAGCAAATTAGACTTATTAAATAGACCTCTTTAAATAGGCTTAGTTCAGAAACTTAGGCTTATTAAATCGGCTTATTTCAGCAACTTAGACTTATTAAATAGGACTATTAAATAGGCTTATTAAATAGACTTATTAAATAGGCTTATTAAAAAGGCTTATTAAATAGACTTAATAAATAGGCTCATTAAATACTTATTAAATAGGTTTATTAAATAGGCCTATTAAATAGGCTTATTAAATAGGCGTATTAAATAGGCTTATTAAATAGGCTTATTAAATGGACTTATTAAATAGCCTCATTAAATAGGCTTATTTTAGCAACTTAGGCTTATTAAATAGGTTTATTTCAGCAACTTAGACTTATTAAATAGCCTTATTAAATAGGCTTATTTCAGCAACTTAGGCTTATTAAATAGGCTTATTTCAGCAACTTACGCTTATTAAATAGCCTTATTAATCAGGTTTATTTCAGCAACTTAGACTTATTAAGTAGACCTTTTTAAATAGGCTTAGTTCAGAAACTTAGGCTTATTAAATCGGCTTATTTCAGCAACTTAGGCTCATTAAATAGCCTCATTAAATAGGCTTATTTCAGCAACTTAGGCTTATTAAAAGCCTTATTAAATAGGCTTATTTGAGCAACTTTGACTTATTAAATCGACTTATTAAATAGACATTTCAGCAACTTAGGCTCATTAAATAGGCTTATGAAATATGCTTATTTCTGCAACTTAGATTATTAGATAGGCCTATTAAATAGGCTTATTTCAGCAACTTAGGCTTATTAAATAGGCTTATTTCAGCAACTTAGGCTTATTAAATAGGCCTATTTCAGCAACTTAGACTTATTAAATAGCCTTATTTCAGCAACTTACGCTTATTAAATAGGCTTCTTTCAGCAACTTAGGCTTATTAAATAGCCTTATTAAATAGGCTTATTTCAGCAACTTGGGCTTATTAAATAGGCTTATTTTAGCAACTAACGCTGTTTAAATAGGTTTATTTCAGCAACTTAGACTTATTAAATAGCCTTATTTCAGCAACTTAGACTTATTAAATAGGCTTATTTCAGCAACTTAGACTTATTAAATAGGCTCATTTCAGCAACTTGGACTTATTAAATAGCCTTATTTCAGCAACTTAGGCTTATTAAATAGGCTTATTAAATAGGCTTTAATCAGCATAAGTTAATAAGCCTAAGTTGCTGAAATAAGCCTATTTAATAAGCCTAAGTTGCTGAATAAGCCTATTTAATAAGCCTAAGTTTCTGAATGAGCCTATTTAATAAGCCTAAGTTGCTGAAATAAGCCTATTTAATAAGCCTAAGTTGCTGAAATAAGCCTATTTAATAAGCCTAAGTTGCTGAAATAAGCCTATTTAATAAGTTTAAGTTGCTGAAATAAGGCTATTTAATAAGCCTAAGTTGCTGAAATAAGCCTATTTAATAAGCATAAGTTGCTGAAATAAACCTATTTAATGAGTCTAAGTTGCTGAAATAAGGCTATTTAATAAGTCTAAGTTGCTGAAATAAGCCTTTTTAATCAGCGTAAGTTGCTGAAATAAGTCTATTTAATAATCCCAAGTTGCTGAAATAAGCCTACTTAATTAGGCTATTTAATAAGCCTAAGTTGCTGAAATAAGCCTATTTAATAAGGGTAAGTTGCTGAAATATGGCTATTTAATAAGTCTAAGTTGCTGAAATAAGCCTATTTAATAAGACTAAGTTGCTGAAATAAGCCCATTTAATAAGCCTATTTAATAAGCCTAAGTTGCTGAAATAAGCCTATTTAATACGCCTATTTAATAAGCCTATTTAATAGGCCTATTTAATAAGTCTAAGTTGCTGAAATAAGCCTATTTAATAAGCCTATTTAATAGGCCTATTTAATAAGTCTAAGTTGCTGAAATAAGCCTATTTAATAAGCCTAAGTTGCTGAATGAGCCTAATTAATAAGCCTAAGTTGCTGAAATAAGCCTATTTAATAAGCCTAAGTTGCTGAATAAGCCTATTTAATAAGCCTAAGTTGCTGAATAAACCTATTTAATAAGTCTAAGTTGCTGAAATACGCCTATTTAATAAGGCTATTTAATAAGCCTAAGTTGCTGAATAAGCCTATTTAATAAGTCTAAGTTGCTGAAATAAGGCTATTTAATAAGCCTAAGTTGCTGAAATAAGGCTATTTAATAAGTTTAAGTTGCTGAAATAAGCCTATTTAATAAGCCTAAGTTGCTGAAATAAGCCTATTTAATAAGGCTATTTAATGAGCCTAAGTTGCTGAAATAAGCCTATTTAATAAGCCTAAGTTTCTGAACTAAGCCTATTTAAAAAGGTATATTTAATAAGTCTAAGTTGCTGAAATAAACCTATTTAATAAGCCTAAGTTGCTAAAATAAGCCTATTCAATGAGGCTATTTAATAAGTCTATTTAATAAGCCTATTTAATAAGCCTATTTAATAAGCCTATTTAATACGCCTATTTAATAAACATATTTAATAAGTATTTAATGAGCCTATTTAATAAGTCTATTTAATAAGCCTTTTTAATAAGCCTATTTAATAAGTCTATTTAATAAGCCTATTTAATAAGTCTATTTAATAAGTCTATTTAATAAGCCTATTTAATAAGTATTTAATGAGCCTATTTAATAAGCCTATTTATTGAGCCTATTTAATTAGCCTATTTATTGAGCCTATTTAATAAGCCTATTTATTGAGCGTATTTAATAAGCCTATTTAATAAGTCTATTTAATAAGACTATTTAATAAGCCTATTTAATAAGCCTATTTATTGAGCCTATTTAATAAGCCTATTTATTGAGCCTATTTAATAAGTCTATTTAATAAGCCTATTTAATAAGCCTAATTAATAAGTATTTCATGAGCCTATTTAATAAGTCTATTTAATAAGCCTATTTAATAGGCCTATTTAATAAGTCTAAGTTGCTGAAATAAGCCTATTTAATAAGCCTATTTAATAGGCCTATTTAATAAGTCTAAGTTGCTGAAATAAGCCTATTTAATAAGCCTAAGTTTCTGAATGAGCCTATTTAATAAGCCTAAGTTGCTGAAATAAGCCTATTTAATAAGCCTAAGTTGCTGAAATAAGCCTATTTAATAAGTTTAAGTTGCTGAAATAAGGCTATTTAATAAGCCTAAGTTGCTGAAATAAGCCTATTTAATAAGCCTAAGTTGCTGAAATAAAGCTATTTAATAAGTCTAAGTTGCTGAAATAAGCCTATTTAATAAGCCTAAGTTGCTGAAATAAGCCTTTTTAATCAGCGTAAGTTGCTGAAATAAGTCTATTTAATAATCCCAAGTTGCTGAAATAAGCCTACTTAATTAGGCTATTTAATAAGCCTAAGTTGCTGAAATAAGCCTATTTAATAAGCGTAAGTTGCTGAAATATGGCTATTTAATAAGTCTAAGTTGCTGAAATAAGCCTATTTAATAAGCCTAAGTTGCTGAAATAAGCCCATTTAATAAGCCTATTTAATAAGCCTAAGTTGCTGAAATAAGCCTATTTAATAAGCCTATTTAATAAGCCTATTTAATAGGCCTATTTAATAAGTCTAAGTTGCTGAAATAAGCCTATTTAATAAGCCTATTTAATAGGCCTATTTAATAAGTCTAAGTTGCTGAAATAAGCCTATTTAATAAGCCTAAGTTGCTGAATGAGCCTAATTAATAAGCCTAAGTTGCTGAAATACGCCTATTTAATAAGCCTAAGTTGCTGAATAAGCCTATTTAATAAGCCTAAGTTGCTGAATAAACCTATTTAATAAGTCTAAGTTGCTGAAATAAGCCTATTTAATAAGGCTATTTAATAAGCCTAAGTTGCTGAATAAGCCTATTTAATAAGTCTAAGTTGCTGAAATAAGGCTATTTAATAAGCCTAAGTTGCTGAAATAAGGCTATTTAATAAGTTTAAGTTGCTGAAATAAGCCTATTTAATAAGCCTAAGTTGCTGAAATAAGCCTATTTAATAAGGCTATTTAATGAGCCTAAGTTGCTGAAATAAGCCTATTTAATAAGCCTAAGTTTCTGAACTAAGCCTATTTAAAAAGGTATATTTAGTAAGTCTAAGTTGCTGAAATAAACCTATTTAAAAATGCTATTTAATAAGCCTAAGTTGCTGAAATAAACCTGTTTAATAAGGCTATTTAATAAGCATAAGTTGCTGAAATAAGCTTATTTAATAAGCCTAAGTTGCTGAAATAAGCCTATATAATAAGGCTATTTAATAAGTCTATTTAATAAGCCTATTTAATAAGTATTTAATGCGCCTATTTAATAAGCCTATTTATTGAGCCTATTTAATAAGCCTATTTATTGAGCCTATTTAATAAGCCTATTTACTGAGCCTATTTAATAAGCCTATTTATTGAGCCTATTCAATAAGCCTATTTAATAAGTCTATTTAATAAGCCTATTTAATAGGCCTATTTAATAAGTCTAAGTTGCTGAAATAAGCCTATTTAATAAGCCTATTTAATAGGCCTATTTAATAAGTCTAAGTTGCTGAAATAAGCCTATTTAATAAGCCTAAGTTTCTGAATGAGCCTATTTAATAAGCCTAAGTTGTTGAAATAAGCCTATTAAATAAGCCTAAGTTGCTGAAAAAAGCATATTAAATAAGCCTAAGTTGCTGAATAAGCCTATTTAATAAGCCTAAGTTGCTGAATAAACCTATTTAATAAGTCTAAGTTGCTGAAATAAGCATATTTAATACGGCTATTTAATAAGTCTAAGTTGCTGAAATAAACCTATTTAAAAATGATATTTAATAAGCCTAAGTTGCTGAAATGAGCCTATTTAATAAGCCTCTTTAATAAGTCTAAGTTGCTGAAATAAACCTATTTAATAAGCCTAAGTTGCTAAAATAAGCCTATTTAATGAGGCTATTTAATAAGTCTATTTAATAAGCCTATTTAATAAGCCTATTTAATAAGCCTATTTAATAAGCCTATTTAATAAGTCTATTTAATAAGTCTATTTAATAAGTATTTAATGAGACTATTTAATAAGCCTATTTATTGAGCCTATTTAATAAGCCTATTTATTGAGCCTATTTAATAAGCCTATTTATTGAGCCTATTTAATAAGCCTATTTATTGAGCCTATTTAATAAGCCTATTTAATAAGTCTATTTAAAAAAACTATTTAATAAGCCTATTTATTGAGCGTATTTAATGAGCCTATTTAATAAGTCTATTTAATAAGCCTATTTAATAGGCCTATTAATAAGTCTAAGTTGCTGAAATAAGCCTATTTAATAAGCCTATTTAATAGGCCTATTTAATAAGTCTAAGTTGCTGAAATAAGCCTATTTAATAAGCCTAAGTTTCTGAATGAGCCTATTTAATAAGCCTAAGTTGCTGAAATAAGCCTATTTAATAAGCCTAAGTTGCTGAATAAGCCTATTTAATAAGCCTAAGTTGCTGAAATAAGCCTATTTAATAAGTTTAAGTTGCTGAAATAAGGCTATTTAATAAGCCTAAGTTGCTGAAATAAGCCTATTTAATAAGCCTAAGTTGCTGAAATAAAGCTATTTAATAAGTCTAAGTTGCTGAAATAAGCCTATTTAATAAGCGTAAGTTGCTGAAATAAGTATATTTAATAAGCATAAGTTGCTGAAATAAACCTATTTAATGAGTCTAAGTTGCTGAAATAAGGCTATTTAATAAGTCTAAGTTGCTGAAATAAGCCTTTTTAATCAGCGTAAGTTGCTGAAATAAGTCTATTTAATAATTCCAAGTTGCTGAAATAAGCCTACTTAATTAGGCTATTTAATAAGCCTAAGTTGCTGAAATAAGCCTATTTAATAAGCCTAAGTTGCTGAAATAAGCCTATTTAATAAGCCTAAGTTGCTGAAATAAGCCCATTTAATAAGCCTATTTAATAAGCCTAAGTTGCTGAAATAAGCCTATTTAATAAGCCTATTTAATAAGCCTATTTAATAGGCCTATTTAATAAGTCTAAGTTGCTGAAATAAGCCTATTTAATACGCCTATTTAATAGGCCTATTTAATAAGTCTAAGTTGCTGAAATAAGCCTATTTAATAAGCCTATTTAATAGGCCTATTTAATAAGTCTAAGTTGCTGAAATAAGCCTATTTAATAAGCCTAAGTTTCTGAATGAGCCTATTTAATAAGCCTAAGTTGCTGAAATAAGCCTATTTAATAAGCCTAAGTTGCTGAATAAGCCTATTTAATAAGCCTAAGTTGCTGAAATAAGCCTATTTAATAAGTTTAAGTTGCTGAAATAAGGCTATTTAATAAGCCTAAGTTGCTGAAATAAGCCTATTTAATAAGCCTAAGTTGCTGAAATAAAGCTATTTAGTAAGTCTAAGTTGCTGAAATAAGCCTATTTAATAAGCCTAAGTTGCTGAAATAAGTATATTTAATAAGCATAAGTTGCTGAAATAAACCTATTTAATGAGTCTAAGTTGCTGAAATAAGGCTATTTAATAAGTCTAAGTTGCTGAAATAAGCCTTTTTAATCAGCATAAGTTGCTGAAATAAGTCTATTTAATAATCCCAAGTTGCTGAAATAAGCCTACTTAATTAGGCTATTTAATAAGCCTAAGTTGCTGAAATAAGCCTATTTAATAAGCGTAAGTTGCTGAAATAACGCTATTTAATAAGTCTAAGTTGCTGAAATAAGCCTATTTAATAAGCCTAAGTTGCTGAAATAAGCCCATTTAATAAGCCTATTTAATAAGCCTAAGTTGCTGAAATAAGCCTATTTAATAAGCCTATTTAATAAGCCTATTTAATAGGCCTATTTAATAAGTCTAAGTTGCTGAAATAAGCCTATTTAATACGCCTATTTAATAGGCCTATTTAATAAGTCTAAGTTGCTGAAATAAGCCTATTTAATAAGCCTAAGTTGCTGAATGAGCCTATTTAATTTGCCTAAGTTGCTGAAATAAGCCTATTTAATAAGCCTAAGTTGCTGAATAAGCCTATTTAATAAGTCTAAGTTGCTGAAATAAGCCTATTTAATAAGGCTATTTAATAAGCCTAAGTTGCTGAATAAGCCTATTTAATAAGTCTAAGTTGCTGAAATAAGGCTATTTAATAAGCCTAAGTTGCTGAAATAAGGCTATTTAATAAGTTTAAGTTGCTGAAATAAGCCTATTTAATGAGCCTAAGTTGCTGAAATAAGCCTATTTAATAAGGCTATTTAATGAGCCTCAGTTGCTGAAATAAGCCTATTTAATAAGCCTAAGTTTCTGAACTAAGCCTATTTAAAAAGGTATATTTAATAAGTCTAAGTTGCTGAAATAAACCTATTTAAAAATGCTATTTAATAAGCCTAAGTTGCTGAAATAAACCTGTTTAATAAGGCTATTTAATAAGCATAAGTTGCTGAAATAAGCTTATTTAATAAGCCTAAGTTGCTGAAATAAGCCTATTTAATGAAGTCTATTTAATAAGCCTATTTAATAAGCCTATTTAATAAGCCTATTTATTGAGCCTATTTAATAAGCCTATTTAATAAGCCTATTTATTGAGCCTATTTAATAAGCCTATTTAATAAGCCTATTTATTGAGCCTATTTAATAAGTCTATTTAATAAGCCTATTTAATAAGCCTATTTAATAAGCCTATTTATTGAGCCTATTTAATAAGCCTAATTAATAAGTATTTAATGAGCCTATTTAATACGTCTATTTAATAAGCCTATTTAATAGGCCTATTTAATAAGTCTAAGTTGCAGAAATAAGCCTATTTAATAAGCCTATTTAATAGGCATATTTAATAAGTCTAATTTGCTCAAATAAGCCTATTTAATAAGCCTAAGTTTCTGAATGAGCCTATTTAATAAGCCTAAGTTGTTGAAATAAGCCTATTTAATAAGCCTAAGTTGCTGAATAAGCCTATTTAATAAGCCTAAGTTGCTGAAATAAGCCTATTTAATAAGTTTAAGTTGCTGAAATAAGGCTATTTAATAAGCCTAAGTTGCTGAAATAAGCCTATTTAATAAGCCTAAGTTGCTGAAATAAAGCTATTTAATAAGTCTAAGTTGCTGAAATAAGCCTATTTAATAAGCCTAAGTTGCTGAAATAAGTATATTTAATAAGCATAAGTTGCTGAAATAAACCTATTTAATGAGTCTAAGTTGCTGAAATAAGGCTATTTAATAAGTCTAAGTTGCTGAAATAAGCATTTTTAATCAGCGTAAGTTGCTGAAATAAGTCTATTTAATAATCCCAAGTTGCTGAAATAAGCCTACTTAATTAGGCTATTTAATAAGCCTAAGTTGCTGAAATAAGCCAATTTAATAAGCGTAAGTTGCTGAAATAAGGATATTTAATAAGTCTAAGTTGCTGAAATAAGCCTATTTAATAAGCCTAAGTTGCTGAAATAAGCCCATTTAATAAGCCTATTAAATAAGCCTAAGTTGCTGAAATAAGCCAATTTAATAAGCCTATTTAATAAGCCTATTTAATAGACCTATTTAATAAGTCTAAGTTGCTGAAATAAGCCTATTTAATAAGCCTATTTAATAGGCCTATTTAATAAGTCTAAGTTGCTGAAAGAAGCCTATTTAATAAGCCTAAGTTGCTGAATGAGCCTATTTAATAAGCCTATGTTGCTGAAATAAGCCTATTTAATAAGCCTAAGTTGCTGAATAAGCCTATTTAATATGCCTAAGTTGCTGAATAAACCTATTTAATAAGTCTAAGTTGCTGAAATAATCCTATTTAATAAGGCTATTTAATGAGCCTAAGTTGCTGAATAAGCCTATTTAATAAGTCTAAGTTGCTGAAATCAGGCTATTTAATAAGCCTACGTTGCTGAAATAAGGCTATTTAATAAGTTTAAGTTGCTGAAATAAGCCTATTTAATAAGCCTACATTGCTGAAATAAGCCTATTTAATAAGGCTATTTAATGAGCCTAAGTTGCTGAAATAAGCCTTTTTAATAAGCCTAAGTTTCTGAACTAAGCCTATTTAAAAAGGTATATTTAATAAATTTCGATTTAAAGCTTTCGTGACTGCAATGATTCATCTTCTTTGGTTCTTTCGGTAAAGTCACGTAGAATGAGAATAAAATAATAAATTGATAAAATAAAATAACACAATAATATTCTCACGACGTTTCGGCCACAACACAAGCGGCCTTCATCAGGTGAAGGGAGCGAGACTGTCTGGTAGGACAGCGCTGGAGTGAGAGAGCCACGTTCAGATCACGGCTTTTAAGCTGTGTGAGAGGAACAAAGAGCCTTGACGAAGGAATTAGCATAAAATTTAGCATTGAAAAGGCTGAATGATTAGCTTGTGACTGGTCACAGAAATAGCTATGTTAAAAGTTAAAGCATACACATCCGCAGAGGCACCCATTGTTAAAAGGAATTAGCATAGAATTTAGCATTGAAATAGCTAAATTAAGGCATTCGCTTGTAACTGCTACAGAAATAGTTACGTTGAAGTCAGAGCATACACATTCACCGAGGCACTTAGTACAAATCAAAACAGGAGAATTTAGCATTGAAATAACTAGGCGAATTTAGCATTGAAATAACTGGGTGATTTGCTGGTGACTGGTCACAGAAATGACTAACCCATCTGAGCTATTCACAGTACTATATAGTGAACCAATAAAAACTAAAATATAAATTACCTTCATGTTATCAATAAACTCTATATTCTCCAATCAGCTAAGCTGCCAACCATAAGTCGTTATATATCACAATGCTATATGGCGAAAAAATGGGTGGATTCTTACCCTCAAATTTCCGTACCACGGATAGCTACGGGCCCCGTTCAGACGGACGAGTTCGTCCATGGTCGGAACAGAGGAGGGGGAGAGAGACAGCTGCGAAGCCCTAGTATACTCCATGTTGTAAACCATACCATTAACCGTGGTGTGAGAGGTATTAAGAGGCAATGCTGGCGAAAGAGCTGCGGTCTGAAGGTCATCGTAAAATTACAATTAATTAAGAACAGAAATGATTTAACACATCTTTCCAGTGGTTACTAAGCCTGAATCCATCTTCTCGGTTGAAATTGTCTCTGTGCTTGTATATGTGAATGGCCTCATGAACGAATCTCTCATGGTAGCCAGTTGGTTTGCAAAGAACCTCCGTCTTGGAGAAATCAATGTCATGTGAGCCCACTGAATTGTAACAGTGATCTGCCACGGCAGAGGAGTTCGTCTTACCGTGTTTCAAGTCTGCTTTATGTTCGCGGATGCGGTCCGAGATATGTCTTTTGGTTTCTCCAATGTAGCTACTACCACAAAGGCACTTTAGTTTGTAAACGCCCGGGTACTGTATGTCTGGAAGAGCATCTTTTACAGATGGAACTAAATCACGGATTTTGTGTACTGTGTTGAATCGGACCTGGATCTTGTGTTTATTCAGGATTTTGGAGATCTTTTTAGTGACCCCTGCAATGTAGGGTAAGGTGATGGTTTTGAGTGGCTCCACAAGAGGATCCTTCTTCATGACTGGAGTGATGGCTTTGCGGATTGTGTAGTCGGAGTAGCCATTAGCCCTGAGAGCCTGGTGTACGTGCTTGAGTTCACTGGTAATGTGTTCCTGGTCGGAAATGCATTGGGCTCTATGGTATAGAGTCTTGATGAGGCAGTTCTTCTGGGATGGATGGTGGTGAGAATCCGGTTTCAAGTAAGCATCTGTATGGGTAGCTTTCCTGTAGACAGAGTGGCTCATTGAACCATCATGTCTCCTTTTAATTAAGACATCCAGAAAGGGTAGTTTGCCATCTTTTTCGACCTCCATGGTAAATCTGATTTACCATGGAGGTCGAAAAAGATGGCAAACTACCCTTTCTGGATGTCTTAATTAAAAGGAGACATGATGGTTCAATGAGCCACTCTGTCTACAGGAAAGCTACCCATACAGATGCTTACTTGAAACCGGATTCTCACCACCATCCATCCCAGAAGAACTGCCTCATCAAGACTCTATACCATAGAGCCCAATGCATTTCCGACCAGGAACACATTACCAGTGAACTCAAGCACGTACACCAGGCTCTCAGGGCTAATGGCTACTCCGACTACACAATCCGCAAAGCCATCACTCCAGTCATGAAGAAGGATCCTCTTGTGGAGCCACTCAAAACCATCACCTTACCCTACATTGCAGGGGTCACTAAAAAGATCTCCAAAATCCTGAATAAACACAAGATCCAGGTCCGATTCAACACAGTACACAAAATCCGTGATTTAGTTCCATCTGTAAAAGATGCTCTTCCAGACATACAGTACCCGGGCGTTTACAAACTAAAGTGCCTTTGTGGTAGTAGCTACATTGGAGAAACCAAAAGACATATCTCGGACCGCATCCGCGAACATAAAGCAGACTTGAAACACGGTAAGACGAACTCCTCTGCCGTGGCAGATCACTGTTACAATTCAGTGGGCTCACATGACATTGACTTCTCCAAGACGGAGGTTCTTTGCAAACCAACTGGCTACCATGAGAGATTCGTTCATGAGGCCATTCACATATACAAGCACAGAGACAATTTCAACCGAGAAGATGGATTCAGGCTTAGTAACCACTGGAAAGATGTGTTAAATCATTTCTGTTCTTAATTAATTGTAATTTTACGATGACCTTCAGACCGCAGCTCTTTCGCCAGCATTGCCTCTTAATACCTCTCACACCACGGTTAATGGTATGGTTTACAACATGGAGTATACTAGGGCTTCGCAGCTGTCTCTCTCCCCCTCCTCTGTTCCGACCATGGACGAACTCGTCCGTCTGAACGGGGCCCGTAGCTATCCGTGGTACGGAAATTTGAGGGTAAGAATCCACCCATTTTTTCGCCATATAGCATTGTGATATATAACGACTTATGGTTGGCAGCTTAGCTGATTGGAGAATATAGAGTTTATTGATAACATGAAGGTAATTTATATTTTAGTTTTTATTGGTTCACTATATAGTACTGTGAATAGCTCAGATGGGTTAGTCATTTCTGTGACCAGTCACCAGCAAATCACCCAGTTATTTCAATGCTAAATTCGCCTAGTTATTTCAATGCTAAATTCTCCTGTTTTGATTTGTACTAAGTGCCTCGGTGAATGTGTATGCTCTGACTTCAACGTAACTATTTCTGTAGCAGTTACAAGCGAATGCCTTAATTTAGCTATTTCAATGCTAAATTCTATGCTAATTCCTTTTAACAATGGGTGCCTCTGCGGATGTGTATGCTTTAACTTTTAACATAGCTATTTCTGTGACCAGTCACAAGCTAATCATTCAGCCTTTTCAATGCTAAATTTTATGCTAATTCCTTCGTCAAGGCTCTTTGTTCCTCTCACACAGCTTAAAAGCCGTGATCTGAACGTGGCTCTCTCACTCCAGCGCTGTCCTACCAGACAGTCTCGCTCCCTTCACCTGATGAAGGCCGCTTGTGTTGTGGCCGAAACGTCGTGAGAATATTATTGTGTTATTTTATTTTATCAATTTATTATTTTATTCTCATTCTACGTGACTTTACCGAAAGAACCAAAGAAGATGAATCATTGCAGTCACGAAAGCTTTAAATCGAAATTTAACCGCCTCTACGGGGAGGGATTCCACACATCCTTAAGATCATTCAACAGACTTCGGGATAAGAAGGCTCAACTAATCGAGTCTCTCACCTTTCTGAAGAGATGCCGCGACTCTAAGGTAATACCAACCGCATTTACACTAACCTCTGCTGTTGCAACTTCTCTCAATGCAAAACGAATTCTAGCTAGAACTAGCTTCGCTCTTATCTCGGAAAAAATCAGACTTACACGCACCGAACTCGATCAGTTAGACAAGACACTCTACAAATCACACTTAAAATTGACAGCAACAATGTCTACATCGGATTGGGAACATGTAGACAATATGACTACCTCTTCGGCTGCCACTATGTCGAACAAATGTAGGGACAATTTGATTTCCAAATTCAATCACCTCTCCAGCAAAAAATCGGATCCACACACCGAAAAGATAGACGTCAACAAAGTCGTAATTAATCGCAGTAACAGTTCCATTTCTGATGGTCTGAAATCCGTTTTAGCTAAAGGTCTAAACTTTGCTGTCACACCGAGACACTTACCGGTTAATGATATCATTGCCCATGTCGACGTTGCACTCAAGGGCTTGAGTCACATCTCTGCAGACGTAGCAAGATCTGAAATCGCTGCAACCCTCAAAAACGCTAAGTTGCCACCTAGCAACATCAGCAAAGACGAACGTTTTGAATTATCTCAATTAAAAAAGAGGGATGATATTGTCGTTCTCTCAGCCGACAAAGGCAATGCCACTGTCATCATAGACTAAACAGAATACAACAACAAAATTCAAGAACTACTCAACGATGGCAGCTATACAAAAATAAAAAGAGATCCCACCAACAGCCTGGTCACCAAAACGAACAAAATTATCTCTGATTCAACAGCATTAATTGATGAGAACAAACAGTTCTTGTTGAAACCCTCTGCTGCCAGACCACCAAGATTATATGGCCTTCCAAAGATACACAAAGAAGATACACCCCTTCGTCCCATCGTCTCTACTATCAGCTCCCCCACCTACAAACTGGCACGTTTTCTGGCTGATATACTGCGACCTTTCACTGGAAAAACCACCTCTGCGGTACTAAATTCTACTCACCTGGTATCGACAATCAAAGACATTTCCCTGTCCCCAAACGACCTGCTTGTCAGTTTTGATGTGGTGTCCTTGTTCACCAAAGTCCCGGTACCTGACACCATCGCTATCATTGAAGACCTGGTTCATCAAGGACTGCATACTGATGTACCCCCCCTGGTGAGACATTGCTTAACCAACACATACTTCACCTGGAATGGAACTTTCTACAAACAAACTGAGGGCACCGCAATGGGCTCCCCCCTATCTCCGGTTGTAGCCAACGTATTCATGGAAAAATTTGAAACTGACGCCATCCAGACTGCCACTCTACGCCCGACCTTATGGAAGAGGTACGTTGATGACACCTTTGTCATCTGGCCACATGGCCAGCCTGCTCTAGACCAATTCCGCGACCACATCAATTCCATACACCCAGCCATCAGATTTACCATGGAGGTCGAAAAAGATGGCAAACTACCCTTTCTGGATGTCTTAATTAAAAGGAGACATGATGGTTCAATGAGCCACTCTGTCTACAGGAAAGCTACCCATACAGATGCTTACTTGAAACCGGATTCTCACCACCATCCATCCCAGAAGAACTGCCTCATCAAGACTCTATACCATAGAGCCCAATGCATTTCCGACCAGGAACACATTACCAGTGAACTCAAGCACGTACACCAGGCTCTCAGGGCTAATGGCTACTCCGACTACACAATCCGCAAAGCCATCACTCCAGTCATGAAGAAGGATCCTCTTGTGGAGCCACTCAAAACCATCACCTTACCCTACATTGCAGGGGTCACTAAAAAGATCTCCAAAATCCTGAATAAACACAAGATCCAGGTCCGATTCAACACAGTACACAAAATCCGTGATTTAGTTCCATCTGTAAAAGATGCTCTTCCAGACATACAGTACCCGGGCGTTTACAAACTAAAGTGCCTTTGTGGTAGTAGCTACATTGGAGAAACCAAAAGACATATCTCGGACCGCATCCGCGAACATAAAGCAGACTTGAAACACGGTAAGACGAACTCCTCTGCCGTGGCAGATCACTGTTACAATTCAGTGGGCTCACATGACATTGACTTCTCCAAGACGGAGGTTCTTTGCAAACCAACTGGCTACCATGAGAGATTCGTTCATGAGGCCATTCACATATACAAGCACAGAGACAATTTCAACCGAGAAGATGGATTCAGGCTTAGTAACCACTGGAAAGATGTGTTAAATCATTTCTGTTCTTAATTAATTGTAATTTTACGATGACCTTCAGACCGCAGCTCTTTCGCCAGCATTGCCTCTTAATACCTCTCACACCACGGTTAATGGTATGGTTTACAACATGGAGTATACTAGGGCTTCGCAGCTTTCTCTCTCCCCCTCCTCTGTTCCGACCATGGACGAACTCGTCCGTCTGAACGGGGCCCGTAGCTATCCGTGGTACGGAAATTTGAGGGTAAGAATCCACCCATTTTTTCGCCATATAGCATTGTGATATATAACGACTTATGGTTGGCAGCTTAGCTGATTGGAGAATATAGAGTTTATTGATAACATGAAGGTAATTTATATTTTAGTTTTTATTGGTTCACTATATAGTACTGTGAATAGCTCAGATGGGTTAGTCATTTCTGTGACCAGTCACCAGCAAATCACCCAGTTATTTCAATGCTAAATTCGCCTAGTTATTTCAATGCTAAATTCTCCTGTTTTGATTTGTACTAAGTGCCTCGGTGAATGTGTATGCTCTGACTTCAACGTAA
Organism: Petromyzon marinus; assembly: GCF_010993605.1. NCBI lineage: Eukaryota > Metazoa > Chordata > Hyperoartia > Petromyzontiformes > Petromyzontidae > Petromyzon > Petromyzon marinus. Next base: position 20,829 of record NW_022638505.1, read on the forward strand.
CTATTTCTGTAGCAGTTACAAGCGAATGCCTTAATTTAGCTATTTCAATGCTAAATTCTATGCTAATTCCTTTTAACAATGGGTGCCTCTGCGGATGTGTATGCTTTAACTTTTAACATAGCTATTTCTGTGACCAGTCACAAGCTAATCATTCAGCCTTTTCAATGCTAAATTTTATGCTAATTCCTTCGTCAAGGCTCTTTGTTCCTCTCACACAGCTTAAAAGCCGTGATCTGAACGTGGCTCTCTCACTCCAGCGCTGTCCTACCAGACAGTCTCGCTCCCTTCACCTGATGAAGGCCGCTTGTGTTGTGGCCGAAACGTCGTGAGAATATTATTGTGTTATTTTATTTTATCAATTTATTATTTTATTCTCATTCTACGTGACTTTACCGAAAGAACCAAAGAAGATATATTTAATAAGTCTAAGTTGCTGAAATAAACCTATTTAAAAATGCTATTTAATAAGCCTAAGTTGCTGAAATAAGCCTATTTAATAAGGCTATTTAATAAGCATAAGTTGCTGAAATAAGCTTATTTAATAAGCCTAAGTTGCTGAAATAAGCCTATTTAATAAGGCTATTTAATAAGTCTATTTAATAAGCCTATTTAATAAGTATTTAATGCGCCTATTTAATAAGCCTATTTATTGAGCCTATTTAATAAGCCTATTTATTGAGCCTATTTAATAAGCCTATTTAATAAGTCTATTTAATAAGCCTATTTAATAGGCCTATTTAATAAGTTTAAGTTGCTGAAATAAGCCTATTTAATAAGCCTATTTAATAGGCCTATTTAATAAGTTTACGTTGCTGAAATAAGCCTATTTAATAAGCCTAAGTTTCTGAATGAGCCTATTTAATAAGCCTAAGTTGCTGAAATAAGCCTATTAAATAAGCCTAAGTTGCTGAAAAAAACCTATTAAATAAGCCTAAGTTGCTGAATAAGCCTATTTAATAAGCCTAAGTTGCTGAAATAAGCCCATTTAATAAGCCTATTAAATAAGCCTAAGTTGCTGAAATAAGCCTATTTAATAAGCCTATTTAATAAGCCTATTTAATAGGCCTATTTAATAAGTCTAAGTTGCTGAAATAAGCCTATTTAATAAGCCTATTTAATAGGCCTATTTAATAAGTCTAAGTTGCTGAAATAAGCCTATTTAATAAGCCTAAGTTCCTGAATGAGCCTATTTAATAAGCCTATGTTGCTGAAATAAGCCTATTTAATAAGCCTAAGTTGCTGAATAAGCCTATTTAATAAGCCTAAGTTGCTGAATAAACCTATTTAATAAGTCTAAGTTGCTGAAATAAGCCTATTTAATAAGGCTATTTAATAAGCCTAAGTTGCTGAATAAGCCTATTTAATAAGTCTAAGTTGCTGAAATAAGGCTATTTAATAAGCTTACGTTGCTGAAATAAGGCTATTTAATAAGTTTAAGTTGCTGAAATAAGCCTATTTAATAAGCCTACATTGCTGAAATAAGCCTATTTAATAAGGCAATTTAATGAGCCTAAGTTGCTGAAATAAGCCTATTTAATAAGCCTAAGTTTCTGAACTAAGCCTATTTAAAAAGGTATATTTAATAAGTCTAAGTTGCTGAAATAAACCTATTTAAAAATGCTATTTAATAAGCCTAAGTTGCTGAAATAAGCCTACTTAATTAGGCTATTTAATAAGCCTAAGTTGCTGAAATAAGCCTATTTAATAAGCGTAAGTTGCTGAAATAACGCTATTTAATAAGTCTAAGTTGCTGAAATAAGCCTATTTAATAAGCCTAAGTTGCTGAAATAAGCCCATTTAATAAGCCTATTTAATAAGCCTAAGTTGCTGAAATAAGCCTATTTAATAAGCCTATTTAATAAGCCTATTAAATAGGCCTATTTAATAAGTCTAAGTTGCTGAAATAAGCCTATTTAATACGCCTATTTAATAGGCCTATTTAATAAGTCTAAGTTGCTGAAATAAGCCTATTTAATAAGCCTATTTAATAGGCCTATTTAATAAGTCTAAGTTGCTGAAATAAGCCTATTTAATAAGCCTAAGTTTCTGAATGAGCCTATTTAATAAGCCTAAGTTGCTGAAATAAGCCTATTTAATAAGCCTAAGTTGCTGAATAAGCCTATTTAATAAGCCTAAGTTGCTGAAATAAGCCTATTTAATAAGTTTAAGTTGCTGAAATAAGGCTATTTAATAAGCCTAAGTTGCTGAAATAAGCCTATTTAATAAGCCTAAGTTGCTGAAATAAAGCTATTTAATAAGTCTAAGTTGCTGAAATAAGCCTATTTAATAAGCCTAAGTTGCTGAAATAAGTATATTTAATAAGCATAAGTTGCTGAAATAAACCTATTTAATGAGTCTAAGTTGCTGAAATAAGGCTATTTAATAAGTCTAAGTTGCTGAAATAAGCCTTTTTAATCAGCGTAAGTTGCTGAAATAAGTCTATTTAATAATCCCAAGTTGCTGAAATAAGCCTACTTAATTAGGCTATTTAATAAGCCTAAGTTGCTGAAATAAGCCTATTTAATAAGCGTAAGTTGCTGAAATAACGCTATTTAATAAGTCTAAGTTGCTGAAATAAGCCTATTTAATAAGCCTAAGTTGCTGAAATAAGCCCATTTAATAAGCCTATTTAATAAGCCTAAGTTGCTGAAATAAGCCTATTTAATAAGCCTATTTAATAAGCCTATTTAATAGGCCTATTTAATAAGTCTAAGTTGCTGAAATAAGCCTATTTAATACGCCTATTTAATAGGCCTATTTAATAAGTCTAAGTTGCTGAAATAAGCCTATTTAATAAGCCTAAGTTGCTGAATGAGCCTATTTAATTTGCCTAAGTTGCTGAAATAAGCCTATTTAATAAGCCTAAGTTGCTGAATAAGCCTATTTAATAAGTCTAAGTTGCTGAAATAAGCCTATTTAATAAGGCTATTTAATAAGCCTAAGTTGCTGAATAAGCCTATTTAATAAGTCTAAGTTGCTGAAATAAGGCTATTTAATAAGCCTAAGTTGCTGAAATAAGGCTATTTAATAAGTTTAAGTTGCTGAAATAAGCCTATTTAATGAGCCTAAGTTGCTGAAATAAGCCTATTTAATAAGGCTATTTAATGAGCCTCAGTTGCTGAAATAAGCCTATTTAATAAGCCTAAGTTTCTGAACTAAGCCTATTTAAAAAGGTATATTTAATAAGTCTAAGTTCCTGAAATAAACCTATTTAAAAATGCTATTTAATAAGCCTAAGTTGCTGAAATAAACCTGTTTAATAAGGCTATTTAATAAGCATAAGTTGCTGAAATAAGCTTATTTAATAAGCCTAAGTTGCTGAAATAAGCCTATTTAATAAGTCTATTTAATAAGCCTATTTAATAAGCCTATTTAATAAGCCTATTATTGAGCCTATTTAATAAGCCTATTTAATAAGCCTATTTATTGAGCCTATTTAATAAGCCTATTTAATAAGCCTATTTATAGAGCCTATTTAATAAGTCTATTTAATAAGCCTATTTAATAAGCCTATTTAATAAGCCTATTTATTGAGCCTATTTAATAAGCCTAATTAATAAGTATTTAATGAGCCTATTTAATACGTCTATTTAATAAGCCTATTTAATAGGCCTATTTAATAAGTCTAAGTTGCAGAAATAAGCCTATTTAATAAGCCTATTTAATAGGCGTATTTAATAAGTCTAATTTGCTCAAATAAGCCTATTTAATAAGCCTAAGTTTCTGAATGAGCCTATTTAATAAGCCTAAGTTGTTGAAATAAGCCTATTTAATAAGCCTAAGTTGCTGAATAAGCCTATTTAATAAGCCTAAGTTGCTGAAATAAGCCTATTTAATAAGTTTAAGTTGCTGAAATAAGGCTATTTAATAAGCCTAAGTTGCTGAAATAAGCCTATTTAATAAGCCTAAGTTGCTGAAATAAAGCTATTTAATAAGTCTAAGTTGCTGAAATAAGCCTATTTAATAAGCCTAAGTTGCTGAAATAAGTATATTTAATAAGCATAAGTTGCTGAAATAAACCTATTTAATGAGTCTAAGTTGCTGAAATAAGGCTATTTAATAAGTCTAAGTTGCTGAAATAAGCATTTTTAATCAGCGTAAGTTGCTGAAATAAGTCTATTTAATAATCCCAAGTTGCTGAAATAAGCCTACTTAATTAGGCTATTTAATAAGCCTAAGTTGCTGAAATAAGCCAATTTAATAAGCGTAAGTTGCTGAAATAAGGATATTTAATAAGTCTAAGTTGCTGAAATAAGCCTATTTAATAAGCCTAAGTTGCTGAAATAAGCCCATTTAATAAGCCTATTAAATAAGCCTAAGTTGCTGAAATAAGCCTATTTAATAAGCCTATTTAATAAGCCTATTTAATAGACCTATTTAATAAGTCTAAGTTGCTGAAATAAGCCTATTTAATAAGCCTATTTAATAGGCCTATTTAATAAGTCTAAGTTGCTGAAAGAAGCCTATTTAATAAGCCTAAGTTGCTGAATGAGCCTATTTAATAAGCCTATGTTGCTGAAATAAGCCTATTTAATAAGCCTAAGTTGCTGAATAAGCCTATTTAATATGCCTAAGTTGCTGAATAAACCTATTTAATAAGTCTAAGTTGCTGAAATAATCCTATTTAATAAGGCTATTTAATGAGCCTAAGTTGCTGAATAAGCCTATTTAATAAGTCTAAGTTGCTGAAATAAGGCTATTTAATAAGCCTACGTTGCTGAAATAAGGCTATTTAATAAGTTTAAGTTGCTGAAATAAGCCTATTTAATAAGCCTACATTGCTGAAATAAGCCTATTTAATAAGGCTATTTAATGAGCCTAAGTTGCTGAAATAAGCCTATTTAATAAGCCTAAGTTTCTGAACTAAGCCTATTTAAAAAGGTATATTTAATAAGTCTAAGTTGCTGAAATAAACCTATTTAAAAATGCTATTTAATAAGCCTAAGTTGCTGAAATAAGCCTACTTAATTAGGCTATTTAATAAGCCTAAGTTGCTGAAATAAGCCTATTTAATAAGCGTAAGTTGCTGAAATAACGCTATTTAATAAGTCTAAGTTGCTGAAATAAGCCTATTTAATAAGCCTAAGTTGCTGAAATAAGCCCATTTAATAAGCCTATTTAATAAGCCTAAGTTGCTGAATTAAGCCTATTTAATAAGCCTATTTAATAAGCCTATTAAATAGGCCTATTTAATAAGTCTAAGTTGCTGAAATAAGCCTATTTAATATGCCTATTTAATAGGCCTATTTAATAAGTCTAAGTTGCTGAAATAAGCCTATTTAATAAGCCTATTTAATCGGCCTATTTAATAAGTCTAAGTTGCTGAAATAAGCCTATTTAATAAGCCTAAGTTTCTGAATGAGCCTATTTAATAAGCCTAAGTTGCTGAAATAAGCCTATTTAATAAGCCTAAGTTGCTGAAATAAGCCTATTTAATAAGTTTAAGTTGCTGAAATAAGGCTATTTAATAAGCCTAAGTTGCTGAAATAAGCCTATTTAATAAGCCTAAGTTGCTGAAATAAAGCTATTTAATAAGTCTAAGTTGCTGAAATAAGCCTATTTAATAAGCCTAAGTTGCTGAAATAAGTATATTTAATAAGCATAAGTTGCTGAAATAAACCTATTTAATGAGTCTAAGTTGCTGAAATAAGGCTATTTAATAAGTCTAAGTTGCTGAAATAAGCCTTTTTAATCAGCGTAAGTTGCTGAAATAAGTCTATTTAATAATCCCAAGTTGCTGAAATAAGCCTACTTAATTAGGCTATTTAATAAGCCTAAGTTGCTGAAATAAGCCTATTTAATAAGCCTAAGTTGCTGAAATAAGCCCATTTAATAAGCCTATTTAATAAGCCTAAGTTGCTGAATTAAGCCTATTTAATAAGCCTATTTAATAAGCCTATTAAATAGGCCTATTTAATAAGTCTAAGTTGCTGAAATAAGCCTATTTAATATGCCTATTTAATAGGCCTATTTAATAAGTCTAAGTTGCTGAAATAAGCCTATTTAATAAGCCTATTTAATCGGCCTATTTAATAAGTCTAAGTTGCTGAAATAAGCCTATTTAATAAGCCTAAGTTTCTGAATGAGCCTATTTAATAAGCCTAAGTTGCTGAAATAAGCCTATTTAATAAGCCTAAGTTGCTGAAATAAGCCTATTTAATAAGTTTAAGTTGCTGAAATAAGGCTATTTAATAAGCCTAAGTTGCTGAAATAAGCCTATTTAATAAG
>NW_022638506.1:0-27010 GCF_010993605.1 Petromyzon marinus
ATGGTGGTGGGGATGTTAGTGGTGGTGATGTTGGTGGTGGTGATGTTGGTGGTGATGTTGCTGGTGGTGATGTTGGTGGTGATGTTGGTGGTGGTGGGGATGTTGGTGGTGATGTTGGTGGTGGTGATGTTGGTGGTGGTTATGGTGGTGGTGATGTTGGTGGTGGTGGTGATGTTGGTGGTGGTGGGGATGTTAGTGGTGGTGATGTTGGTGGTGGTGATGTTGGTGGTGGTGATGGTGGTGGTGGTGGGGATGTTGGTGGTGATGTTGGTGGTGGTGTTGTTGGTGGTGGTGGTGATGTTGGTGGTGGTGATGTTGGTGGTGGTGATGGTGCTGTTGGTGGTGGTGATGTTGGTGGTGGTGGGGATGTTGGTGGTGATGTTGGTGATGGTGGTGGTGATGTTGGTGGTGGTGATGTTGGTGTTGGTGGTGATGTTGGTGGTTGTGATGTTGGTGGTGATGTTGGTGGTGGTGGGGATGTTGGGGGTGATGTTGGTGGTGGTGATGGTGGTGGTGATGTTGGTGGTGATGTTGGTGGTGGTGGGGATGTTGGTGGTGATGTTGGTGGTGGTCGTGTTGGTGGTGATATTGGTGGTGGTGATGTTGGTGGTGATGTTGGTGGTGGTGATGTTGGTGGTGATGTTGGTGGTGGTGGGGATGTTGGTGGTGATGTTGGTGGTGGTGGTGATGTTGGTGGTGGTGGGGATGTTAGTGGTGGTGATGTTGGTGGTGATGTTGGTGGTGGTGATGGTGATGTTGGTGGTGGTGATGGTGCTGTTGGTGGTGGTGGTGGTGGTGATGTTGGTGGTGGTGAGGATGTTAATGGTGGTGATGTTGGTGGTAATGTTGGTGGTGTTGATGGTGATGTTGGTGGTGGTGATGGTGCTGTTGGTGGTGGTGGTGATGTTGGTGATGGTGATGTTTGTGGTGGTGATGTTGGTGGTGGTGATGGTGCTGTTGGTGGTGGTGATGTTGGTGGTGGTGGTGATGGTGGTGGTGATGTTGGTGGTGGTGTTGGTGGTGATGGTGGTGGTGGTGGGGATGTTGGTGGTGATGTTGGTGGTGGTGTTGTTGGTGGTGGTGGTGATGTTGGTGGTGGTGATGTTGGTGGTGGTGATGGTGCTGTTGGTGGTGGTGATGTTGGTGGTGGTGGGGATGTTGGTGGTGATGTTGGTGATGGTGGTGGTGATGTTGGTGGTGGTGATGTTGGTGTTGGTGGTGATGTTGGTGGTTGTGATGTTGGTGGTGATGTTGGTGGTGGTGGGGATGTTGGGGGTGATGTTGGTGGTGGTGATGGTGGTGGTGATGTTGGTGGTGATGTTGGTGGTGGTGGGGATGTTGGTGGTGATGTTGGTGGTGGTCGTGTTGGTGGTGATATTGGTGGTGGTGATGTTGGTGGTGATGTTGGTGGTGGTGATGTTGGTGGTGATGTTGGTGGTGGTGGGGATGTTGGTGGTGATGTTGGTGGTGGTGGTGATGTTGGTGGTGGTGGGGATGTTAGTGGTGGTGATGTTGGTGGTGATGTTGGTGGTGGTGATGGTGATGTTGGTGGTGGTGATGGTGCTGTTGGTGGTGGTGGTGGTGATGTTGGTGGTGGTGATGTTGGTGGTGGTGAGGATGTTAATGGTGGTGATGTTGGTGGTAATGTTGGTGGTGTTGATGGTGATGTTGGTGGTGGTGATGGTGCTGTTGGTGGTGGTGGTGATGTTGGTGATGGTGATGTTTGTGGTGGTGATGTTGGTGGTGGTGATGGTGCTGTTGGTGGTGGTGATGTTGGTGGTGGTGGTGATGGTGGTGGTGATGTTGGTGGTGGTGGGGATGTTGGTGGTGATGTTGGTGGTGGTGATGGTGGTGGTGGTGATGTTGGTGGTGGTGGTGATGGTGGTGGTGATGTTGGTGGTGATGTTGGTGGTGGTGATGTTGGTGGTGATGTTGGTGGTGGTGGGGATGTTGGTGGTGATGTTGGTGGTGGTGATGGTGGTGGTGATGTTGGTGGTGATGTTGGTGGTGGTGGGGATGTTGGTGGTGATGTTGGTGGTGGTGTTGGTGGTGGTGGTGATGTTGGTGGTGGTGGTGATGTTGGTGGTGAAGTTGGTGGTGGTGATGTTGGTGGTGATGTTGGTGGTGGTGGGGATGTTGTTGGTGATGTTGGTGATGTTGGTGGTGGTGATGGTGGTGGTGATGTTGGTGGTGGTGGTGATGTTGGTGGTGGTGGGGATGTTAGTGGTGGTGATGTTGGTGGTGGTGATGGTGATGTTGGTGGTGGTGATGGTGCTGTTGGTGGTGGTGATGTTGGTGATGTTTGTGGTGGTGATGTTGGTGGTGGTGATGGTGCTGTTGGTGGTGGTGATGTTGGTGGTGGTGGGGATGTTGGTGGTGATGTTGGTGGTGGTGGTGATGTTGGTGGTGGTGGGGATGTTAGTGGTGGTGATGTTGGTGGTGGTGGTGATGTTGGTGGTGATGTTGGTGGTGGTGATGTTGGTGGTGATGTTGGTGGTGGTGGGGATGTTGGTGGTGATGTTGGTGGTGGTGGTGATGTTGGTGGTGGTGGGGATGTTAGTGGTGGTGATGTTGGTGGTGGTGGTGATGTTGGTGGTGATGTTGGTGGTGGTGATGTTGGTGGTGATGTTGGTGGTGGTGGGGATGTTGGTGGTGATGTTGGTGGTGGTGATGTTGGTGGTGGTTATGGTGATGTTGGTGGTGGTGGTGATGTTGGTGGTGGTGGGGATGTTAGTGGTGGTGATGTTGGTGGTGGTGATGTTGGTGGTGGTGGTGATGGTGGTGGTGATGTTGGTGGTGGTGGGGATGTTGGTGGTGATGTTGGTGGTGGTGATGGTGGTGGTGGTGATGTTGGTGGTGGTGGTGATGGTGGTGGTGATGTTGGTGGTGATGTTGGTGGTGGTGATGTTGGTGGTGATGTTGGTGGTGGTCGTGTTGGTGGTGATATTGGTGGCGGTGATGTTGGTGGTGATGTTGGTGGTGGTGATGTTGGTGGTGATGTTGGTGGTGGTGGGGATGTTGGTGGTGATGTTGGTGGTGGTGGTGATGTTGGTGGTGGTGGTGATGTTGGTGGTGGTGGGGATGTTAGTGGTGGTGATGTTGGTGGTGATGTTGGTGGTGGTGATGGTGATGTTGGTGGTGGTGATGGTGCTGTTGGTGGTGGTGGTGGTGGTGATGTTGGTGGTGGTGATGTTGGTGGTGGTGAGGATGTTAGTGGTGGTGATGTTGGTGGTGGTGGTGGTAATGTTGGTGGTGTTGATGGTGATGTTGGTGGTGGTGATGGTGCTGTTGGTGGTGGTGGTGATGTTGGTGATGGTGATGTTTGTGGTGGTGATGTTGGTGGTGGTGATGGTGCTGTTGGTGGTGGTGATGTTGGTGGTGGTGGTGATGGTGGTGGTGATGTTGGTGGTGGTGGGGATGTTGGTGGTGATGTTGGTGGTGGTGATGGTGGTGGTGGTGATGTTGGTGGTGGTGGTGATGGTGGTGGTGATGTTGGTGGTGATGTTGGTGGTGGTGATGTTGGTGGTGATGTTGGTGGTGGTGGGGATGTTGGTGGTGATGTTGGTGGTGGTGATGGTGGTGGTGATGTTGGTGGTGATGTTGGTGGTGGTGGGGATGTTGGTGGTGATGTTGGTGGTGGTGTTGGTGGTGGTGGTGATGTTGGTGGTGGTGGTGATGTTGGTGGTGATGTTGGTGGTGGTGATGTTGGTGGTGATGTTGGTGGTGGTGGGGATGTTGTTGGTGATGTTGGTGATGTTGGTGGTGGTGATGGTGGTGGTGATGTTGGTGGTGGTGGTGATGTTGGTGGTGGTGGGGATGTTAGTGGTGGTGATGTTGGTGGTGGTGATGTTGGTGGTGGTGATGGTGGTGGTGGTGGGGATGTTGGTGGTGATGTTGGTGGTGTTGGTGGTGGTGGTGGTGATGTTGGTGGTGGTGGTGATGTTGGTGGTGGTGATGGTGCTGTTGGTGGTGGTGGTGATGTTGGTGGTGGTGGTGATGTTGGTGATGTTGGTGGTGGTGGGGATGTTGGTGGTGATGTTGGTGGTGGTGATGGTGGTGGTGATGTTGGTGGTGGTGATGTTGGTGTTGGTGGTGATGTTGGTGGTGATGTTGGTGGGGATGTTGGGGGTGATGTTGGTGGTGGTGATGGTGGTGGTGATGTTGGTGGTGATGTTGGTGGTGGTGGGGATGTTGGTGGTGATGTTGGTGGTGGTGGTGTTGGTGGTGGTGGGGATGTTGGTGGTGATGTTGGTGGTGGTGATGTTGGTGGTGATGTTGCTGGTGCTGGGGATGTTGGTGGTGATGTTGGTGGTGGTGGTGATGTTGGTGGTGGTGGGGATGTTAGTGGTGGTGATGTTGGTGGTGGTGGTGATGTTGGTGGTGATGTTGGTGGTGGTGATGTTGGTGGTGATGTTGGTGGTGGTGGGGATGTTGGTGGTGATGTTGGTGGTGGTGGTGATGTTGGTGGTGGTTATGGTGGTGGTGATGTTGGTGGTGGTGGTGATGTTGGTGGTGGTGGGGATGTTAGTGGTGGTGATGTTGGTGGTGGTGATGTTGGTGGTGGTGGGGATGTTGGTGGTGATGTTGGTGGTGTCGGTGGTGGTGGTGGTGATGTTGGTGGTGGTGGTGATGTTGGTGGTGGTGATGGTGCTGTTGGTGGTGGTGATGTTGGTGGTGGTGGTGATGTTGGTGATGTTGGTGGTGGTGGGGATGTTGGTGGTGATGTTGGTGGTGGTGATGGTGGTGGTGATGTTGGTGGTCGTGGTGATGTTGGTGTTGGTGGTGATGTTGGTGGTGGTGATGTTGGTGGTGATGTTGGTGGTGCTGGGGATGTTGGTGGTGATGTTGGTGGTGGTGGTGATGTTGGGGGTGGTGGGGATGTTAGTGGTGGTGATGTTGGTGGTGGTGGTGGTGATGTTGGTGGTGGTGATGGTGGTGGTGATGTTGGTGGTGATGTTGGTGGTGGTGGGGATGTTAGCGGTGGTGATGTTGGTGGTGGTGGTGATGTTGGTGGTGGTGATGGTGATGTTGGTGGTGGTGATGGTGCTGTTGGTGGTGGTGGTGATGTTGGTGGTGGTGATGTTGGTGGTGGTGAGGATGTTAGTGGTGGTGATGTTGGTGGTGGTGGTAATGTTGGTGGTGTTGATGGTGATGTTGGTGGTGGTGATGGTGCTGTTGGTGGTGGTGATGTTGGTGATGTTTGTGGTGGTGATGTTGGTGGTGGTGATGGTGCTGTTGGTGGTGGTGATGTTGGTGGTGGTGGGGATGTTGGTGGTGATGTTGGTGGTGGTGATGTTGGTGGTGGTGGGGATGTTAGTGGTGGTGATGTTGGTGGTGGTGGTGATGTTGGTGGTGATGTTGGTGGTGGTGATGTTGGTGGTGATGTTGGTGGTGGTGGGGATGTTGGTGGTGATGTTGGTGGTGGTGGTGATGTTGGTGGTGGTGGGGATGTTAGTGGTGGTGATGTTGGTGGTGGTGGTGGTGATGTTGGTGGTGATGTTGGTGGTGGTGATGTTGGTGGTGATGTTGGTGGTGGTGGGGATGTTGGTGGTGATGTTGGTGGTGGTGATGTTGGTGGTGGTTATGGTGATGTTGGTGGTGGTGGTGATGTTGGTGGTGGTGATGGTGCTGTTGGTGGTGGTGATGTTGGTGGTGGTGGTGATGTTGGTGATGTTGGTGGTGGTGGGGATGTTGGTGGTGATGTTGGTGGTGGTGATGGTGGTGGTGATGTTGGTGGTCGTGGTGATGTTGGTGTTGGTGGTGATGTTGGTGGTGGTGATGTTGGTGGTGGTGGTGATGTTGGGGGTGGTGGGGATGTTAGTGGTGGTGATGTTGGTGGTGGTGGTGATGTTGGTGGTGGTGATGGTGGTGGTGATGTTGGTGGTGATGTTGGTGGTGGTGGGGATGTTAGTGGTGGTGATGTTGGTGGTGGTGGTGATGTTGGTGGTGGTGGTGATGTTGGTGGTGGTGTTGGTGCTGTTGGTGGTGGTGGTGATGTTGGTGGTGGTGATGTTGGTGGTGGTGAGGATGTTAGTGGTGGTGATGTTGGTGGTGGTGGTAATGTTGGTGGTGTTGATGGTGATGTTGGTGGTGGTGATGGTGCTGTTGGTGGTGGTGATGTTGGTGATGTTTGTGGTGGTGATGTTGGTGGTGGTGATGGTGCTGTTAGTGGTGGTGATGTTGGTGGTGGTGGGGATGTTGGTGGTGATGTTGGTGGTGGTGGTGATGTTGGTGGTGGTGGGGATGTTAGTGGTGGTGATGTTGGTGGTGGTGGTGATGTTGGTGGTGATGTTGGTGGTGGTGATGTTGGTGGTGATGTTGGTGGTGGTGGGGATGTTGGTGGTGATGTTGGTGGTGGTGATGTTGGTGGTGGTTATGGTGATGTTGGTGGTGGTGGTGATGTTGGTGGTGGTGGGGATGTTAGTGGTGGTGATGTTGGTGGTGGTGATGTTGGTGGTGGTGATGGTGGTGGTGGTGGGGATGTTGGTGGTGATGTTGGTGGTGGTGGTGTTGGTGGTGGTGGTGATGTTGGTGGTGGTGGTGATGTTGGTGGTGGTGATGGTGCTGTTGGTGGTGGTGATGTTGGTGGTGGTGGTGATGTTGGTGGTGGTGGGGATGTTGGTGGTGGTGGTGGTGATGTTGGTGGTGATGTTGGTGTTGGTGGTGATGTTGGTGGTGGTGGGGATGTTGGGGGTGATGTTGGTGGTGGTGATGGTGGTGGTGATGTTGGTGGTGATGTTGGTGGTGGTGGGGATGTTGGTGATGTTGTTGGTGGTCGTGTTGGTGGTGGTGGTGATATTGGTGGTGATGGTGATGTTGGTGGTGATGTTGGTGGTGGTGATGTTGGTGGTGATGTTGGTGGTGGTGGGGATGTTGGTGGTGGTGGGGATGTTAGTGGTGGTGATGTTGGTGGTGGTGGTGATGTTGGTGGTGGTGATGGTGATGTTGGTGGTGGTGATGGTGCTGTTGGTGGTGGTGGTGATGTTGGTGGTGGTGATGTTGGTGGTGGTGAGGATGTTAGTGGTGGTGATGTTGGTGGTGGTGGTAATGTTGGTGGTGTTGATGGTGATGTTGCTGGTGATGATGGTGCTGTTGGTGGTGGTGGTGATGTTGGTGATGGTGATGTCTGTGGTGGTGATGTTGGTGGTGGTGATGTTGGTGGTGGTGATGGTGCTGTTGGTGGTGGTGATGTTGGTGGTGGTGGTGATGTTGGTGGTGGTGATGTTGGTGGTGGTGATGTTGGTGGTGATGTTGGTAGTGGTGATGTTGGTGGTGATGTTGGTGGTGGTGGGGATGTTGGTGGTGATGTTGGTGGTGGTGGTAGTGATGTTGGTGGTGATGTTGGTGGTGGTGGGGATGTTGGTGGTGATGTTGGTGGTGGTGGTGTTGGTGGTGGTGATGTTGGTGGTGGTGGTGATGTTGGTGGTGATGTTGGTGGTGGTGATGTTGGTGGTGATGTTGGTGGTGGTGGGGATGTTGGTGGTGATGTTGGTGGTGGTGATGTTGGTGGTGGTGATGGTGGTGGTGATGTTGGTGGTGGTGGTGATGTTGGTGGTAGTGGGGATGTTAGTGGTGGTGATGTTGGTGGTGGTGGTGGTGATGTTGGTGGTGGTGATGTTGGTGGTGGTGATGGTGGTGGTGGTGGGGATGTTGGTGGTGATGTTGGTGGTGGTGGTGTTGGTAGTGGTGGTGGTGATGTTGGTGGTGGTGGTGGTGATGTTGGTGGTGGTGATGGTGCTGTTGGTGGTGGTGATGTTGGTGGTGGTGGTGATGTTGGTGATGTTGGTGGTGGTGGGGATGTTGGTGGTGATGTTGGTGGTGGTGATGGTGGTGGTGATGTTGGTGGTGGTGGTGGTGATGTTGGTGTTGGTGGTGATGTTGGTGGTGGTGATGTTGGTGGTGATGTTGGTGGTGGTGGGGATGTTGGGGGTGATGTTGGTGGTGGTGATGGTGGTGGTGATGTTGGTGGTGATGTTGGTGGTGGTGGGGATGTTGGTGGTGATGTTGGTGGTGGTGGGGATGTTGGTGGTGATGTTGGTGGTGTTGGTGGTGATATTGGTGGTGGTGGTGGTGATGTTGGTGGTGGTGATGTTGGTGGTGATGTTGGTGGTGGTGGGGATGTTGGTGGTGATGTTGGTGGTGGTGATGGTGGTGGTGATGTTGGTGGTGGTGGGGATGTTGGTGGTGGTCGGGATGTTAGTGGTGGTGATGTTGGTGGTGGTGATGTTGGTGGTGGTGATGTTGGTGGTGATGTTGGTGGTGGTGGTGATGTCGGTGGTGGTGGTGGTGATGTTGGTGGTGGTGGTGGTGATGTTGGTGGTGGTGATGGTGCTGTTGGTGGTGGTGATGTTGGTGGTGGTGGTGATGTTGGTGATGTTGGTGGTGGTGGGGATGTTGGTGGTGATGTTGGTGGTGGTGATGGTGGTGGTGATGTTGGTGGTGGTGGTGGTGATGTTGGTGTTGGTGGTGATGTTGGTGGTGGTGATGTTGGTGGTGATGTTGGTGGTGGTGGGGATGTTGGGGGTGATGTTGGTGGTGGTGATGGTGGTGGTGATGTTGGTGGTGATGTTGGTGGTGGTGGGGATGTTGGTGGTGATGTTGGTGGTGGTGGGGATGTTGGTGGTGATGTTGGTGGTGTTGGTGGTGATATTGGTGGTGGTGGTGGTGATGTTGGTGGTGGTGATGTTGGTGGTGATGTTGGTGGTGGTGGGGATGTTGGTGGTGATGTTGGTGGTGGTGATGGTGGTGGTGATGTTGGTGGTGGTGGGGATGTTGGTGGTGGTCGGGATGTTAGTGGTGGTGATGTTGGTGGTGGTGATGTTGGTGGTGGTGGTGATGTTGGTGGTGATGTTGGTGGTGGTGGTGATGTCGGTGGTGGTGGTGGTGATGTTGGTGGTGGTGATGGTGATGTTGGTGGTGGTGATGGTGCTGTTGGTGGTGGTGATGTTGGTGATGGTGATGTTTGTGGTGGTGATGTTGGTGGTGGTGGTGATGTTGGTGGTGGTGATGTTGGTGGTGGTGATGGTGCTGTTGGTGGTGGTGATGTTGGTGGTGGTGATGCTGGTGGTGGTCATGGTGGTGTTGATGCTGGTGGTGGTGATGGTGGTGGTGATGTTGGTGGTGATGGTGGTGGATGGAGCGTTTGTGTGAACTAACATAAATGATGGTGTCAAAAATCATTACGTGAAAGGATTTGGCCTTTAAAAGGTAGCAAAGCATTTATTTGCAAGGCAATTTTAACAAATTGCACGAACATGAACCATTCAAAAACGTGTCATAACGTGACTGATCAAACATCACGAAAACGTCTGAGGCCTGCGCCCAGAACAATTACCGCACTCCCGGTCAAAGTGCGCCGTCTAATCTGGGAAACGGGGGCATTACAGGAGCAAGGTAAAATTTAATTTAACAACAACATCAATAATAATATTTGGACAAGTTCGGCAGGCCGGATTAAAAAGCCCAACGGGCCGTCCTTTGCCCACGTCTGGCCCAGCCCGTGTAGAGACGGAGCTACGGGATCGCTTCATGACGCAGGAGTGAAGTGTAACGTGGCCCTTGCAGTACCGAGAGCAACTAACAAGGGGGGTGCCCTTCACCCCGCAGCGGATAGACCACGGCTGAGACTGATGACGGACCGGTTGAGGGTCACGGCGTTCCTCTGAGGCCGAATGAATCAGCCTCGCCCCCCTCCGCTGCACTCCGGGCTCTCACGTGATGTATCCTGTACACAAATTGAACGTCTCTGAATGTAGATTGAGCTGTCGCCGGTTCCAACGTGCAAGCCTCATCTCCCCTCTTACACCAGGCACCGCCTCCGTGCGCTCTGCGCTGCAGGAGCCGAAGCTTTCTGATCGAAGCGGCGAGTTGACCTTCTTCTTGTGTAGAGGTCAACCCTCGATTCGTCATTTGCCTCGCCTTCTCCTCTTGCTGCCTCCAAGATCTGGAACTTACTTCCCTCAACCATCTGTCCACGTCCAAGCTAAATACATTTCCTCCTCTTCTCTGCCTATGGCCGTCTCTCTCTTAAAATACCGGACAAGTATCACGCCTCGTTGTTACCGGTTAGGTGCACGCGTCTGTTGTGGTATAGCGTCGTGAGATTCGGTTGCATGTAGATGCTCTCTAAATTAAAAATCGTGTTAACTTATTCTGTACAAGCTACACCACTGTCGTCATGTATAATTATCACACACACACACACCACTCGCGCTATTCGCCACCGCAGAGTTAATCGTGTAGGCAATGTCACAACAGTAGCGCAGCTACCGACCTACTCACCTACAAAGAGTGCAGTATAGCTAGGAGCTTATATGATTAGGCGATTAAGTGAATTGACCAAACTTATAACTTTTGTGTGCATGTATGTTGTTGAACTTCTTTCGCGCTGTACGGTAGTTAACCGTGCCAATCAGAGATGTGGGGGAAGGACGAAAGACTAAACACAAAGCAGTTAAATTTTAATTTAAAGCTTTCGTGACTGCAGTAATTCATATTCTTAGCTCTTTCGGTAAAGTCACGTTGAAGGGAAACAATAAAATAATAAAATATATATAAAACAATAAAAATCATGATGACCGTTTGTGTTATGGTCGAAACATCGTGAGAATTTTTATTTTTATATATTTTATTATTTTATTGTTTCCCTTCAACGTGACTTTACCGAAAGAGCTAAGAACACAAAAAGCAGTTCTAAAGAAATGAGTTTTAAATCTAGATGTGAATGTGTATAGCTCCAGTGGCTTCCTAATATGGTAATAAAAAGTATTCCAGGCGGCTGCAGAAACACATCTGACAGCGTGCGATACAGTGACCGTCTTTGTTCGGTGACTGAGGATTAATAAACAGCGACCATTTCAGCGTCACGCTTCCCGAAGGTAGGAAACCCCCTACAAGCCACGCCCAGCATAATACAACTGATTATGCCGCACCCATAACCTCCCATCCAGTGGCACATATGCGGACAAATTTTTAAAAACTAATTGTTATCCAATTTGTCGAGTAATGAAACCGATATATTTGGTTGAGTGATAAACGACTTAAGAAATATGATGATACCCCAGCTCTAATTATAAATGCGGTTATTTAAGAGATGGTCAAAGCAAAATTCATCACCCTAATTCATGACACAAATTTATAAATTCTGATATATAAAATATTTTACTTAATTAAAACCATGCGATATTACTTATTTCGTCGTTGAGCTGCGTGAATTGTAAAACATGCACTCCATTGATTTCAAATATCCATTTAAAAATTGTATCCTTTTAGCAATTTGATCAAAACCTATTTGCGATTTCGCATCTTCATGAGATCAAAGATGAATCGGCCCACTCTGAAACACAAGCAAAATTAATATCTGAATATGAATGGCGTGACCAAATAAAACATATCCTGGATCGTTTTGGTGAACGCTACACTAACAACAATACTCATTTCTATACAACGTCTGGCTCGCATGATTACTCTGTGTGGTTCATAAGGTGGGGCGTGTGCTGCTTTGATGATGGCAATTCAATCAACCCCCGACCCACCACCCTCCGCAACAACTCGCTCCAACCATTCTGCGGTCATGATTTGGGACTGTGATTCCATTTGCAAGTAAACTCACATTTCAACAACGAGGGTTTGAAAGCATTAAGCATTAAGATCTGTCTGCATGTCTGCTCTGTTGTAAAGATGATCCAATATGAACACAATTGTAATACAACAGCTCTGTTGCTGTTAGGGACCATACAATGTTGAAAACTGGCCACAGTTGATTAAATGGCCCACTCATGGTCCAGAGCAGAACTCGGTACCACCTAAGTTAGCAAAACTTTAGTCGTACCCATTTATTTGAATGGAAAATGAAAGTAAATTACTTGATAGTCTCACTCATTGAATTTGTTTATCCCTGGCCACGTAGAGAAATTGCTCTGTTGTAAAGATGATCCAATATGAACACAATTGTAATACAACAGCTCTGTTGCTGTTAGGGACCATACAATGTTGAAAACTGGCCACAGTTGATTAAATGGCCCACTCATGGTCCAGAGCAGAACTCGGTACCACCTAAGTTAGCAAAACTTTAGTCGTACCCATTTATTTGAATGGAAAATGAAAGTAAATTACTTGATAGTCTCACTCATTGAATTTGTTTATCCCTGGCCACGTAGAGAAATTGCAACTGCTCAATTTAGGCCACCTCATGTGGTACCGACAAAGGAGACATCTCATGGGCTATGGAAAAATAAGAATAGGTTGTATCCTTTCTGGCAATAAAACAGATCTTAAGATTCATTGAAGAAGGTTTCTGTTTGGTGTTTGAACATCTAAACACCCGTTTTGTTGCCAAAAAAGGATCAAATCTATTCTTATTTTGTCATACTTTAATACCGGCAAAACGGTCTCATTTTGAAGCGTCTCATGGACTATTGGATGGGGAGAAAAAAAACCGGTGCTAAAAGTCAGCGCCGACCTCTCCTGTCGTGCCCAGTGACGTCATCACGGGCAAAGTTCACCGCGCGAAGTCAAACGCCACCTCGTGAGCGCCGCTCGAAACGCAAAATCATCGCTCGGTGAACATTTCCGAGGACAAACAAACGCATGCCGGGAACCGTGTGAGTTTGTGTTTCTTGTTTCCTCTGTGCAATGTGGGGGAGGGCTTCATCCAGCAGTGGATTGACAAAAGCGCTGTATGCATACTGCACAGGCTACGCTAACGTCACATTTAGGCCCACGGACCGAACAAACGCGTCTCTCTTTCTCCATCCGTCTCCACTCTCTCTCTTCCTCTCTTCACTGCTGGCCTGTAGGTTTGGGCCAAGCGAGTTCCTGCCGGAGATTTGGCTTTTCAGGAGCTGATTCCCCCCGTGATTTTGTCGGCACGAGGCGACCGCGCGGAGTGTCAAGGGCTCCACCGGGCCCCAAGGCGCTGCCCCAGCACCACCGTAGTAGCCAAACCATCGGTGCTCGGCATGGCCTGCATGAAGGTCTTGCTGGACCTCATGTTGCGCACGGGGTACAGCATCGTCCAGGAGAGCAGACAGAGGAAGTTCAGACCGCCGCCCGACTGGCAGGGGCCCCCTCCCGCCCGTGGCTGCGAGGTGTTTCTGGGGGGATCCCGCGCGACCTCTACGAGGATGAGCTGGTGCCCGTGCTGAAGATGGTGGGGAAGCTCTACCAGCTCCGCCTCATGATGGATTATAGCGGAGAGACCCGCGGCTATGCGTTCGCTACCTACGCGACGCTCGCCCAAGCCACGGATGCCGTCAAGAAACTCAACAAATTCGAGATCCGTCCCGGACGCCGCATTGGAGTCCACTTCAGCGTGGACAATCGCCACCTCTTCATTGGGGGGCTGCCAAAGGACAAGAAGCGAGCGGAGGTGATGATGGCGATGAGCGGTGCCACGGAGGGCGTGGTGGACGTCACGATGAGCGTCTGTTACCGGGACAAAACCCTCAACCGAGGCTACGCGTTCATCGAGTACCGGAGCCATCATGCGGCCGCCATGGCCCGGCGGAAGCTCCTTCGAATCAACTTGCAGCTATGGGGCCGGACCATCAAGGTGGACTGGGCGTGGCCAGAGGCGTGGCTAGGCCCCGCCTCCGGCCACGCCCTCTCGTGAAACCTTGGAGCAGGTTACACGAGAGGGCGTGGCCAGAGGCGTGGCTAGGCCCCGCCTCCGGCCACGCCCTCTCGTGGAACCTTTTGAGCAGGTTACCGGAGTAACTCGGCTAGCCCCACCTGTTGCCTTTGACCCAAATGCGCCTCCTTCCCTGATTGGTTGTTACCTCTGTGGCTGTACCTGTTAAGCCCTTGCCAGGCCAGCAGGTGTCACCCTGTCATGTCAGCAGGTGTCACCCTGTCATGTCAGCAGGTGTCACCCTGTGATGTCAGCAGGTGTCACCCTGTGATGTCAGCAGGTGTCACCCTGTCATGTCAGCAGGTGTCACCCTGTCATGTCAGCAGGTGTCACCCTGTGATGTCAGCAGGTGTCACCCTGTCATGTCAGCAGGTGTCACCCTGTGAAGTCAGCAGGTGTCACCCTGTCTTGTCAGCAGGTGTCACCTTGTCATGTCAGCAGGTGTCACCCTGTGAAGTCAGCAGGTGTCACCCTGTCATGTCAGCAGGTGTCACCCTGTGATGTCAGCAGGTGTCACCCTGTCATGTCAGCAGGTGTCACCCTGTGATGTCAGCAGGTGTCACCCTGTGATGTCAGCAGGTGTTACCCTGTGATGTCAGCAGGTGTCACCCTGTGATGTCAGCAGGTGTCACCCTGTCATGTCAGCAGGTGTCACCCTGTGATGTCAGCAGGTGTCACCCTGTGATGTCAGCAGGTGTCACCCTGTCATGTCAGCAGGTGTCACCCTGTGATGTCAGCAGGTGTCACCCTGTGATGTCAGCAGGTGTCACCCTGTGATGTCAGCAGGTGTCACCCTGTGATGTCAGCAGGTGTCACCCTGTGATGTCAGCAGGTGTCACCCTGTGATGTCAGCAGGTGTCACCCTGTGATGTCAGCAGGTGTCACCCTGTCATTGCACTTTAATGAAAACCGAAAACAGAATCCTTGAAGAAAAAAACTAATTCAGGTGTTTGACATGTCGACGCCATTTCGTTTTGAAAATGTAGCGGAGAAAAATATATATTGTTCACATCGCATTCTGTTTTGTCAATGATCTCTGTAACGTGCGCCTGCTCTGCAAGCCATGCATTAACCCCTTTCTGTCTCAATTTAATTCCCAGCATGCAATTCTCCAAGCCTCAGATTTTATAACATATTTCGCACAACTTTAATCCTGGTAAATATATTATTTTCTTTAAAAACACGAGCATTATATTTAGTCTATTGCATGGCTAAAGTATTCTAAGTAAAAATATAAATTGTATTAAACCAATATTTGATCATCGCTATGATAAATATATTTCTACCCTACAATATACAAATCTACTCTGTGCTAATGTTTCAATTCTACTTTTATTAACTTACAAATATAGTGTCTAGGACACATTTTCAAAGAAATATTTTCATGTACCCAGACAATATTTGCAAGTGCCCACATAAAAAACTTGCAGACTGCATACGTAGCTACGACAACAGAATCCTTGAAGAAAAAACGAATTCAGGTGTTTGACATTTAGTTTTGTACAGGAGAAAAATATATATTGTGCACATCACATTCTGATGTCAAAACATTTGATTCTTTATAAAATTGAAAAACCCTTGAACAACTTTGCTGCACACGGAGATGTCCGTGCACCGCCTCGTTTCCACAGCTTCTATCCCGGTGCCATTTGTATTTCATGCACATACCGCTGTTAAGAGTTTGATGTTTTATTGATTTTCAATTTAGGTGTTTTTTTCCTGTAATGTTTTTTGTTATTTTTTTAGTGGAAATAAAGTCCTGAAAAGTCTCTTCCTCTCTCTCTACTCTCTCGGCCGAGTCTCTGCCACTTCTGGTTCTGAGTGTCGCATGCTTGGGATCCTTCTTTCCCTCCTCTGTGGATTTAATTTGATATGCTGATTTACACGCCAACATATTTCAGACTTCCCTGTTTTGTTAGGGTATTATCCTGATCATTACCAACGTTCCCACGGCCAGGCACTTTCGAGTAACTTATTACCTTTTACCACAGCATCATAATATCATTTTCCTGGATCATCGCCTTCATAGCTTTGATCAATCACCAATGGTTTAGTGGTTCGTTTTTGTATTTACTTATGCCACCCTAAACTTGGTTCGAAGCTTTCGTGACTGCAGGAATTAATCTTTGTTTTTTTAGGTAAAGTCACGTATAAATAAGAAATAACAAAACAACAGAATTATGTTTTGTTATTTCTTATTTATATGTGACTTTATCGAAAAAACCAAAGATTAATTTATGTCACCCTCTTTCCCCGTGGGACCATGTGGCGTGAAGTTGTGTCGCACATAAACAGAATCTGTTCACATCACGATTTTCCGTACTCGACTGTCAGTTGCCATCCCCGGGCAATATGCACATTTGTCGACTCGGCAAATCGACTTGATTTCGGGTCCCGATGCGTCGCCCCTTTTGTGCTTTTGCGTGAGCCGGATTTCAACGCAATTCCCGATCCGTTGTGGTGCCACGGTCTCGGAGCAACTCTGCCGGCGCCTCGACTCCCCCGTGGCCCCCCACACCGAGCACGCACCTGCAGCGCGCGCACATAGCGTCCTGGCGGGGGATTGCCCGTCACGACGGGTTTTCATCTGAAGGGTCTCTAGGATGAAAGTCCCGCGGTTTCCCAGCGCCAGGAGAATGACCGACCCTCGCGGAGCGAGTCACATTGCGGCGCCCCTGAGTTGGCTTCAAATTGTTTGGGCGCGCGAAGGTTCGCCGGGTCGGCGGCGACGAGTCGCATGCGACGCTCTCCGCCTTCTCGAGCCGCTCGCGGGATCCGTGCGACGCCGGCGAGCGCCGCTACGAGGCGGCGATAGGCAAAGTTCTCTTTCGTCTTCGTCCCTCCGACTCTCACGGCGTCCGCGCGACGCCGTGAGCACGGCCGCGAGGTACGTGATGGGGCCTGCGAGCATTTGCGGACTTGGGTAGCGGTAGGCCTAGGCTCCGCTCGTAGAATATTCCCTCCGGGCAGTGCGGGGTTTGCGCCACGAATAAAAGTTAGCAGAGAGCATCGGTGTGGTGCGTGTGTGATCCCTGTGCGGAGCGGCTCCGTGGGCGGATGCGCGGCGAGAGCGAGGGCGGAGCCGCGGCCGGAGCTCGCGCGTTGAGATCATCGCCCGTCGGCGTGGACGCGAGTGGGCCGCCGCGTGCTGCGTCAGCGTCAGCCGTAGTGGGCGCGCGGCGTGCACGGACGCGCGTTGAGATAATCGCCCGCAGGTGCGAGACCGTTCGGGCCCCGTGTTAACGACGGCTGCGGTGCGCGCGGATGCTCGTGGAGGTAATCGCTCGCCGGTGTAGGCGCTAGCGTGCCGCTGTCCGCTGCGTTAGCGATAGCCGCGGTGCGCGCGGGGGTGCGTGGGTTTACTCCGTGCGGCCGTGAGCCAGCAGCACGAGTCTGTCCCTCGGAGAGGGCGCTAACGCGGGGGGCCTGATCGCTCGGTCGGCGGGGGCCCGGCGGGAGCCGACCGACGCGGTGGAGGAGGCGGCGGAAGGGGCGGACGTCGCGCCCCACCTGCCCAGCGAGGGCGGTGGGGTGGACGTCGGCCCCCACACCGCCATGGCCCTGTACACGTTAAAGTATTGAGCACAAACTCAAGGAGCAGGGAAAATGGTAATGTTGCTTGGATTTAATTTTAATATCATTGCAACTGTATAGTTTTGATATGTTTTGTTGAAAAAACATTCACGTGCATTGGCATGTCCCTCTGTCTCAAACATTAATAATGTATCATCTGCAAATGTCCTTTAGCAATGTAAATGTTTGTTCAACATTGGTATGCAGCTTAAAGAATGACGGAGTCTTATAACTGAAGACACTTCGGATTTTCAATCAAAATTTACAAATAATCCACTCTACCATAAACATGCTACATTCCAGCTAAAGTATAGTAGTATATTACTGTAAAGTAGTATGGTGTATAGCACAGATATTTTGTACAAACCCAGTGAGATGGAAGTGCTGCTTTGATGCATTACGCTTGGATCCGATCTCATGGGTTCAATTCAGGCTAACCCCTAAGGGTACAATTTTATTTTTACAGTTTCAATCGGACCAAGTACCTGGGGAGGTTTATTCCAAGTCAACATGGCTTAAAATCTGCCATGCTGAAATAAAATAGCTGGACGTTATTGCATCTGACGTGAGTGCAGGACTCGCTATCCATGCCAAGGTGCGGAGGCTCATTTGGGGGACCAAAGGAATTCCGAATGCATGTTACAATCACGTTAATTTCAGATGACTGGATTCATTGGTAGAGTGCTCCAACTTGGGCAGAGATATCTGGCTGGAAAGTGATGTGGTTAAAACGTTTGTCTCGCAGTTTTAAAGGTTGCAATTTCAAAATACAGTTTGGGCATCAGAGCTCAATAAATTGAGTACTACTCTGTGTGAGGTTAACAGGAGTCATCCAATGGAGAGACTGGGCTACGCCACGTGACGTCACCTTGCGCATGGGTCACTGCCGATTGCGTTCCAGTGCCAATCCTTATTTGGGCAAAGCTACGCCCAGTCACTGGCGGCTCATTAACATAATGTACTCGTTAAAGCCCTCGCGAGTTTATTGCGACGAGTTCATTGCCCACGACACATGGGACGAGTAACATTAACATAATTTATTCATTCTCTAATTTAGTTACGGAGCCGCTCATTGTGGGAGGAGCGTATCTCGTACTCCGGACGTGACGTCACGTCACCTGCTACCGCGTGATGTCACGATCTAAACAGGAAGCTATCGCTTCCTGCACTGAAATCCGAGGTGAGAAATTCTCATTGTGGTTGTTGTGGTGGTGGTTGTTGTTGTTGTTTACCAAAGTAGAGCCTCTCTCTCGTAGGGATGTCAGTTGAGTAGCAGCGAGCATGGGAATCGATGTCCAGGTTGGAACTTTACAACGTGGGGCCTAGCCACGCGGGGCCTTGCCTCCTGCCCTCGCCTGATTGCATTCACTTTAATTATCTCGCTTAAGTTTAATTTGTCTTCACCCGGCTCGCCACTTTGTAGCTTTGTTTTATTGTAAATATTCACGCAGTTTTTATTTTTTTCACAAGGCCAAGCCCGCTTGAGCTGCTATACCGCTCTTGTTATCAGAAGCGACCTGCCCACAACAACACAAGGTGAGGCTTTGTCAACGTGTGTGAATGTTTTGACTTAAAACTTTGGTGACTGCAGGAATTAATATTCTTGGTTCTTTCGGTAAAGTCACATAGATAGAAAATGTAATGAAAATAACAGATAATAAAAATAATTAAAAAAATTGTAAATAAAGCTAAAAAAACTGACGTCGTTTTGATCGCAACACAAGTGGTCTTTATTTAATGTAATTGTATTATCTGTTATTGTTATTTTCTGTCTACGTAACTTTGCTGAAAGAAACAAGAATACGTGTGTCAATGTCTATCGGTCAAAGACGCTATACGGAGAGACGTGCAAACTCCAAATATACACCAGGCGTCACGGTAGGGATCAAACCCACGACTTCCTGTACACCAGGTGAGGTAGTTAACATCTCACCACGGAGAGAGACACGCAAACTCCAGTTAGCCTCGGCTATGTTCGTTGATCCTCGATTAATTACTTGGTGTAGTGAGGAAGCATTAATGCTGAGCAGATGAAAGTGGCCAGGCATGATTCTGGACACGCCACCGCCAGTGTGTGACAGTGTCAAGTTTGTGTTTGCAGTAAAGTCTATCAACTCTATTGAACACGGAGGTTATATCAAAACAATAGTTTACTTTTGTTTTCCTCTGGAACTCTTTGTAAGAATGGAAACAGGAGGTGAACACAGCACGCACATGCAGCTGAAGTCGGAACTGTTCATCCCAGCATTCAAGGACATCTGAGCCTGGATTCACACCTCTAAGTTGTGATTGAACATTAATTTATGAATTTCTGCCTAGCACAAATAGTATTGTTTTCAACACCCTTTGCTATGTCAGCTGAATTTAGCTCTCATAAATATTCCTTTTGTAGCCAGACAGCTGAAATTGTGTGCTCGGAGTTTTTGGTGAACATTCATTTTGAAGATTCGAGGGCTTCCAGGCATGTTTATAACCATTTGCCCTCTCATTGTGTGCCATAACAGCCCGTGTGATGAATTTGGGACACTTTTCCACTATATCATGAATATATGAATAAGTATAGACACACGTGTTACTGTGTATGTATACTTTCCTCTGTGCATCGATACTGACGTGTAGATGGTGTGGATATTATTTTTTTCTGTCTGCAGCTGACGCTTCCTCTGACGCTTCCTCTGCAGAATTGGTCTGATGGAGCAAATGCACTCAGCGCAGCTCGGTACGACAAGGCAACAATGCGACCGGTGTGCATACAGCACGGATCGGACTGGAGATTTGACACGGCACGAGAGAACTCACGCAGGAGAGAAACCCTTCAAGTGCAGTGTGTGTGGGAAGGCGTTTGCAGATTCATCTACTCTTGTAGCACACCAGAGAACACACACGGGAGAGAAACCCTTCAAGTGCAGTGTGTGTGGGAAGGCATTTTCACGGTCATCTGCTCTTGTAACACACCAGAGAACACACACGGGAGAGAAACCCTTCAAGTGCAGTGTGTGTATGAAGGCGTTTGCACATTCATGTACTCTTGTAGCACACCAGAGAACACACACAGGAGAGAAACCCTTCAAGTGCAGTGTGTGTGGAAAGGCGTTTGCATATTCATCTGCTCTTGTAATACACCAGAGGACACACACAGGAGAGAAACCCTTCAAGTGCAGTGTGTGCTTGAAGGCGTTTCCACGTTCATTTCTTCTTGTAGAACACCAGAGAACACACACGGGAGAGAAACCCTTCAAGTGCAGTGTGTGTGGGAAGGCATTTTCACGGTCATCTGCTCTTGTAACACACCAGAGAACACACACGGGAGAGAAACCCTTCAAGTGCAGTGTGTGTATGAAGGCGTTTGCACATTCATGTACTCTTGTAGCACACCAGAGAACACACACAGGAGAGAAACCCTTCAAGTGCAGTGTGTGTGGAAAGGCGTTTGCATATTCATCTGCTCTTGTAATACACCAGAGGACACACACAGGAGAGAAACCCTTCAAGTGCAGTGTGTGCTTGAAGGCGTTTCCACGTTCATCTCTTCTTGTAGAACACCAGAGAACACACACAGGAGAGAAACCCTTCAAGTGCAGTGTGTGCGTGAAGGCATTTGCACGTTCATCTCTTCTTGTAGTACACCAGAGAACACACACGGGAGAGAAACCCTTCAAGTGCAGTGTGTGTGGGAAGGCGTTTGCAGATTCATCAAATCTTCAAGTACACCAGAGAACACAGAAGCATCAGAAGATCTGCAAGGAGTGGAGTCTGAAATCCACTTGTGAAAGTCAAAGTGCCACCATGAGCCCATCCCTCATTAAACAAGAACCGGAAGAAAATCCCAGATTGGACACTTTTAAAGGTATCGAGGTGAAATATGAAGAGGTGATGGTGAAGAGGGAAGAAGTGATGGTGAAGAGCGAAGAAGTGAAGGTGAAATGTGAAGAAGTGATGGTGAAATGTGAAAAAGTGAAGGTGAAATGTGAAGATGAAGATTCAACTCCAAAATGGGACCTTCACATCGATGGAGGCAACGTGAAGCAGGAGGAGAATTCTGACTGTGAGGCAGAGTGAGGCAACTCTCAGCAGTTTGTGGAAGTGGAGGTGTGGGTGGACTTCCTAGACAATACAAAGTCAAGTGGAGACCCGGTAGATGTGTAAGCCAGAGACGATGTCGCTACAATAGATGCACCTTTGTCACAGGCCTTTAATGACAAGAATGTGAAGTTGAACACTCAATTCCTAGGTTTAACCTGCAGAGTAAGAGCGAGCGGCCAGTCTTTGTGGACCTGTGGGTTGGGTCAATCTCTGACCAGGAGCGAGAGCCAATACGCTCCCAAGAATTCACGATGTTCTAATGATAATTGCTTTTACATGGTGCTTGCTTAATCGCCTCGGCAACTCGGAGTTTCGTATCTCGTCTGAGATGCTCGAAGAGCATGCCCAGGTAGCAGCTGCCCCTGTGTGGCACAAGGTGGTGGCCCTGCACCGGCCTGCATGTGGACAAGAGCCTGTCAGTAGGGGGCGATGATTGATGCATCATCTCAGTTGCGTAGTTTGTCGGCAATCTTGATTAGAAGCTTTTGTGACTGCAGGAATCCACACTCTCTAGTTATTTCGGTAAAGTCACCACGTGGGTAGAAACATAACAGATCACGGCGTTTATTTCACAACACAAGCAATCGTCATCAGGTGGGACAACCACAGCAAGAAGAAGACGCTGAAGTAGGCGCCTACTTCAGCAGTTTTGTCTTCTTGCTGCTGTGGTTGTCCCACCTGATGACGATTGTTTGTGTTGCGATCTAAACTCCGTGATCTATTATTTGTTGGCAATGTTTATAATTTGCTACATTTTGACCCAGATGCAAGCATGCAATGGCCTCCTCGTTTTGAATGACACTACAATAGTTTGTTGTACATACACTGTTAAGCAGGCGGTGCGTATTTTTAAAATAGCTTCTTGTTAATACGATGTAACCTGATGCAGTATATTTCACTGCAGTAATTCAATTTTGTTAATATGCCTGTCAATAATTACGAATGAATACTTGTCTGTGCGTATTTTAAATGTTATTCTTTTATAAGGTGATGTTGATATCGAAAACTGACACATAACTGGCATGCCATAAATAGGAAATTAACTCTGCTTATTCGAATCAATGTATTCGTATATATGTTGATAAACTGTTTCAAGCAGATTGTCTCTAACGGCGACTACAGGGACCACGTGATTGTTTTAAAATGTCTTTGATTATAACTATAATTGCCTACAATTCGTCATGTGTAGCTTATTTAGACTATAATTTATTCACTACCCAAAATGTATTTACTTGAAAACATAGAGCTGATATTTGTAAGCAATGTCTTTGTTATTTTTACGTTTGAAAACAAATATTTGCACAAATTTAACTTGTTCAGATACAAGGTGAATTCACAAGGCTTGGTAAAAAATCCAATATTTCAGAATTTTGCCTTAACGAAGAATATTTTTTTTAAATGTTGGTAAAAATAAAGATTCAGAAGTATATATTGTGCCGTGTCTACAATTTTACTGTAAAGTGGAATTGGTAAAAAAATGATGGTTCAATGAGCCACTCTGTCTACGGGAAAGCTACCCATACGGATGCTTACCTGAAACCGGATTCCCACCACCATCCATCCCAGAAGAATTCCCTCATCAAGACTCTGCACCATAGAGCCCAATGCATATCCGACCAGGAACACATAGTCAGTGAACTCAAGCACGTACACCAAGCTCTTAAGGCTAATGGTTACTCCGACTACACAATCCGCAAAGCTATCACTCCAACCATGAAGAAGGACCCTCTTGAGGAGACTTTCAAAACCATCACTTTACCCTACATTGCGGGGATCACAAAAGAGATCTCCAAAATCTTGACTAAAGACAAGATCCAGGTCCGTTTCAACACATTACATAAAATCCGTGATCTGGTTCCGTCTGTAAAAGATGTGATTCCGGACATACAGTACCCTGGTGTCTACAAACTAAGTTGCCTCTGTGGTAGTAGTTACATTGGAGAAACTAAATGACATGTCTCGGACCTCATTCGTGAACAGAATGCAGACCTAAAAAACGGTAGGACCAACACCTCGGCCGTGGCAGATCACTGTTATAATTCAGTA
This sequence comes from Petromyzon marinus, assembly GCF_010993605.1. NCBI lineage: Eukaryota > Metazoa > Chordata > Hyperoartia > Petromyzontiformes > Petromyzontidae > Petromyzon > Petromyzon marinus. The sequence goes on from NW_022638506.1 coordinate 23,333, forward strand.
GGCTCACATGACATTGACTTCTCCAAGACGGAGGTTCTTTGCAATCCATCTGGCTACCATGAGAGATTCGTTCATGAGGCTATCCACATATACACAGAGACAATTTCAACCGAGAGTAAGGAATTCTGGCTTAGCAATCATTGGAAGGATTTGATAAACCATTTCGGGTCTTAAATGATTGTTCACACTTATGGTGGCTTTCAGACCGCATCCATTATTTTCGTCTCCCCCCTCCTCTATCCCGAACATAGATAGGCTCGTCCATCTGAATGACTGTCAAATCGCTCTCCGTGGTGCTAACGTTAAAAAAACGCCACTTTTTTCAAATTTTCTTGCTGTGGTTTTCACACCTGATGATGATTGCTTGTGTTGCAGTCGAAACGTGAGAATTGTTATTTTATATTTTTATTATTTTTCTTGTGGTTTTCACACCTGGTAACCCCTCCACCTTCAATTAATTACCACGAAACCACGAGTTAAACTGAAATATGTAACTAATAAGCTTGTGCCGGAGGCCCCGGGGGGCCAGACGTCTATGACGTCTCCTGGCCAAACCCCAATTGGCGGAGCCAGGAGATTGAATACCTACCCTCGGGGCAACTCTAGAAACAACGAAAAGCCACTACGAGTGGCCACGTGGAATGTTCGAACGCTCACTGCGGAGGAGAGGCTGCCACTCCTCTGTCGGGAGCTGGACCGGTACAGCCTGGATCTATGCGGCATTCAGGAGGTCCGGTGGACCGGCTCTGGCTCCTGCCACCATGAGGGGTGGACAGTCCTCTACTCGGGGCAGCAGACTGCCAAACAACAGGGAGTGGCTCTTCTTTTGAACAAAAGAATGAAGGGGGCGTGGGAGCGTGGCGGTGAGGTGTGGGAAGCTGTAAGCCCCAGGCTACTTTGGGCTCGCCTTCCCATCAACCGGAGGCGAGGAATGGTGGTCGTGGTTACTTATGCCCCCACCGAAGATGAACATCCGTGGAGGGATGCAGGCAAAGCCGATGAGTCAGATGCCTTCTATGACCTCCTGTCACAGGTGCTGGCTAAAGTGGCCCCTCGGGATAGAGTCATCATGTTGGGTGACTTCAATGCCCGAGTTGGTCATGATACTGGCACCTGGTCTGGAGTGATTGTAGGGCATGGGCTAGATCAGCTCAATAACAACGGTAGGAGGCTGCTAGATTTTTGTGCAGCCCATGGGCTTGTAATTACCAACACGCTGTTCCGGCATCGGCGCATCCACACAACATCATGGATGCATGCCGGGTCCAAGCAAGAACATCTGCTGGACTACATAGTGACAGACCAGCGGATGCGAGCCCATGTCCTTGACACCAGGACCTACCGTGGAGCTGATCTGCCCTCTGACCATCGACTAGTCATCTGTAAGATGCGCCTGCCATTCTTCCACTCCGGTGGTGGGTGTATGCCCAGGACCCCATTCCGACCTAAAGTGGCCTGGTCTCAGTTATCTGATGAAAGTTGCAAGCGAGAATTTCATCATCGCTTGCGGCTGAGATTGGCATCGTCCCCGACTCCTCCTGATGTCGAGGGTAAATGGGCGAGGTTTAGGACTGTGACTCATGCAGCTGCAATGGCTGCTTTGGGTACACGGCAGGCCCACTGCCATCGGCTACAGAATCCCACGTCAGAGAATGAGGAGGCTTACCGCAGCCTTCGCTCGGAGGTTCGGAGAGCCGTGAGGCGCTGCAAGGATGGGTGGTGGTAGCGGGTTGCTGAGGAGATGGAGTCTGCCTCAGTGGCCCGTGATCACAAATCTCTATTTAACTCCATCAAAAAAGTAACCTGCAGCGCCACACCTATTACCATCATTAGGGGAAAAAAACGGTGATCCAATCTCCGACCCCAGGAACAGGTTTGCAGATTTGCTGAGCATTTCTGTGAGGTCCTGGGGGAGGGAAAATCCCACAGCCAGGAAAACATCGTGGCACAAAGTGAGGATGACCCTGCTGAGGCTGCGGTGCCTCAAATATTGGAAGAAGTCACCCCCTGTGAGTGGCTGGCTGAGGTGCCATCTGTTGAGGAAGTACTGAAGGCGATCCGGAGTCTGAGACCAGGAAAGGCAGCGGGCAGAGATTATCTCCCAAGCGAAATGCTGAGGGAGGGTGGCGTTTGTGCACAGACTGCCCTATATGACATCATAACAACAGTCTGGACCACTGGACGGGTTCCACAGGATTGGAAGGATGCCCTGGTGGTCCCCCTTTTTAAGAAGGGGGACTGCACAGACTGTAACAACTACAGGGGCATCTCACTCCTCAGTGTGCCGGGAAAGGTCCTGGCAAGGATTATTCAGCATCGCCTTGCCAGGCACGCTGAGGAGAGGCTTGCGGAGCCCCAATGCGGTTTCAGGATAGGGCGGTCCTGCACAGATGCCATATTTTCTGCCCGTCTGCTACAGCAGAGATGTAGGGAATTCCAACAAGACCTACATCTCTGCTTTATTGACCTGGTCAAGGCCTATGATACCATCAGTAGGCCTGGGCTCTGGGTCGTTCTTCGTGCTTTTGGAGTACCTTACCCTCTGCTCACGATCATTAAGGACCTTCATGATGGTGAGCGGGCCCGGGTAAAACTACGTGGCCGGGAGTCAGAACCATTCCCTGTACACCTTGGGGTGCGACAGGGATGTCCTCTGGCTCCCACATTATTTAACATCTATTTTGACCACGTAGTTCATGAAGCCTTCAATAGCTGTACCGGGGGAATCTCCATATGGTACAGATATAATGGGAGGCTGATCGATGCCCGGGTGCGGTCAAGGGATGGCTCCCTATTGCTCAACCACGTTATGTATGCTGATGATTTGGTAATAGCTGCTCAGTCAGAGGAGGAGTTGGAGACGCTGCTGCTGAGACTGTAGCGTGCCACTAAGAGGTGGGGCCTTACCATCAGCCCCACCAAAACTAAGCACCTGCCTGGGTATTTTGTACCATCGGACACTCCACCCCCACAACTCCCGGTCGGTGATGGGGCAGTTGTGGAGAGATGGAGAGTTTCCCATACCTGGGCAGTGTGCTTATGACTGGCTCCAGTTTAACAGCAGAGGTCTCACTCCGAATCAGTCGAGCGGCAATATCTTTTCATCGGTTGCGTAACGCTGTGTGGAAGCTACCTGGTCTGTCGCTCCGCACTAAGCTTCAGGTCTTCTCGGCCACGGTCATTCCCTCCCTTCTCTACGCTTGCGAAACGTGGACCCCCCTAATGGAACATCTTCGCCGGTTAGAAACATTTAGGCTGGCCTGCCTACGATCCATCCTGGGTTTAACCAGACTGGATTGTGTGAGGAGCTCACACATCCTTGAAAGATCTGGGCAGGGTCCCATCGGTGAGCTCCTCCGGCAGGCAAGGCTGCGATGGCTGGGTCATGTAGCCCGCATGCCCAGCCACCGCATGCCGAAACAGCTTTTGTTTGGCCGGATTGAGGGGGCTAAGCGGGCGCGGCACGGGCTAGAGAAGAGATGGAGTGATGTGGTACAGGAGGACGTGGAGCTGAGTGGACTTGCCGATGACTGGTACCAGCGGTATCAAGATCGGCCTCTGTGGAGGAGGCTCGTGAAGGATGCTACTGGGCAGTTGGAGGCAGGCGCCCTCCAACAACAACGGAGGGCGGAGGAGTGACGCTCACAACAACGAGCGGAGCGCCGGGTGGCTAAAGCA